>JAJAGP010000215.1:525990-565627 GCA_025084515.1 Ancistrus triradiatus | reverse complement strand
TAAAACACCCCAATCCTGAATATCCATTTGTTTTGGAGGTAGATGCGTCTTCGACTGGGGTGGGGGCAGTTCTTTCACAGAGAACCGGGACTCCAGCCAAATTATACCCGTGTGCTTTTTTTTCCCGTAAGCTCAGTTCTGCAGAGCGTAACTATGATGTAGGTAATCGGGAACTCCTGGCCATGAAACTGGCCTTCGAGGAGTGGCGGCACTGGTTAGAGTGTGCTAAATTCCCCTTTCTGGTACTGACAGACCACAAGAATCTGGAGTATATTCGTTCGGCCAAAAGACTTAATCCCAGGCAGGCCAGATGGGCGTTGTTTTTTGGTCGATTTAACTTTACAGTTTCCTATCGCGCAGGGTCACTAAACAGGAAGGCGGACGCGTTGTCTCGCTTTTGGGAGGCTGATTCGGATCCGAACCCTCCTACTACTGTCCTGGCCCCGGAATGTGTGGTTGGTCCTGTACAGTGGGATCTGTTAGAGCAGATACGGCAGGAGCAGGAGACGGAGCCTCCTCCAGTGGGCTATGCCCCCGGTCACGAATTCGTTCCCTCCAGTTTGCGTAGGGGTCTTATAGAAACAATACATAACAACCCCAGTTCCGGTCACCCCGGTATTAGCAGAACCCTAGAGCTTGTGAGAAACCGGTTTTGGTGGGAGGGCTTAACCGAAGATGTTACGGAGGTCGTAAAGGCTTGCACAGAGTGTGCCCGTTCCAAGACTCCTCATCAGCGACCAGCTGGGTTACTGGTGCCGCTTCCCATTCCAAACCGTCCGTGGTCTCATCTCGGGGTCGATTTTATTACGGATCTGCCTCAGTCTCAGGGAATGACCACGATATTGGTAGTAGTCGATCGTTTCTCAAAAGCTTGTCATCTAATACCCCTAGAGAAGTTACCCACAGCGCTAGAGACCGCCGACTGTTTGTTTCAGTATGTCTTTCGCTACTACGGGCTACCAGAGGACATCGTTACAGATCGTGGTACTCAGTTCACCTCTCAAGTTTGGAAGGAGTTTTGTCGTGTGCTCGAAATAAGCATGAGCCTGACCTCCGGTTACCACCCGCAGTCCAACGGACAGACCGAGCGGCTCAACCAAGAAGTAGGTAGGTTCTTGCGCACTTATTGCTCTCGACACCAACAGGATTGGGCCCGTTTTCTACCCTGGGTCGAATACGCACAGAATTCCCTACGTAGCTCGTCTACCGGTCTGACTCCGTTTCAATGTGTACTTGGTTACCAACCTCCCCTGTTTCCATGGTCAGGTTCTCCTTCGCACGTCCCAGCAGTCGACGAGTGGTACCGTCGAAGTGAACAGACGTGGGAGGAGGCTCACGTCAGGCTTCAACAAGCCGTGCGCTCCCAGAGGATCAAGGCGAACCGTTACCGGTGCCAGGTAGCAGATTATTGACCGGGGCAGCTTGTGTGGCTGTCCACTCGTGATTTGAAATTGCGCCTACCAAGTAAGAAGTTGAGTCCCAAATACATAGGACCGTTTAAAATTATCAAGCAGGTTAACCCGGTAACATATCGTTTGCAACTGCCCTCAACATATCGTATTGCGCCAACTTTCCATGTTTCTTTGCTAAAGCCGGTTACGTCTTCTTCGCAGGCTCCGCCGTTGGTGATGGAACCCCCTCCTCCGCTGGACGTGGAAGGCTCCCTCGCCTACAGCGTGCACCAATTGCTAGATTCCTGGCCTAGGTCAGGTGGGATTGAGTACCTAGTAGATTGGGAGGGGTACGGACCCGAAGAGAGATCGTGGGTGCCGGCCAGGGACATTCTTGACCCGTCTCTCATTGACGACTTCCACATGGAACATCCCAATCGTCCCGCTCCTCGCCCACGATGGCGTCCCCGTAAGAGGTGTTTTCGGACGGCGGGAGCTGCCCGTCAGGGGAGGGGTTGTGTCACGCCAGTGGCGGATTCTACGTCGCGCCGTCACCCGAATACTAGGCCACAGGGTTTCCGGGTGGCGGCCATCTTTAAAAGGGCACGCTGTACGTGCTGTTCTTCGCGAGGTCTCGTGGTTTCACCCGGCGTTTCCGAGCGTTCTTTCTATGCTACTGTGTTTGGATACTAGTGTTTGATCTTTTTGCTACGGTTCTTGACTACGATTTTTGCCTGTTCCCACTGGTTTGTTGTACTACGTTTCTGATCATCTGGCTTCGACTTTTGGACTGTTTTTTGACTACGTGTTTGTATCCTGTTACGAATAAACCTGCACTTGATTCCTTTTACACTGAGTGTCCGGGTCGTTACAGCATGATGATTGGAGGATCAGTAGAAAGGCTGAATCCCATTTTAATTAGTTAATCTTAAATATATACCATCACTTAATCACTGGGAGCTCAGTCCCATCGCAGATTTTGCAAGTGAAGTGGAAAGACAAACTGCAACCCATTTCTTGGTATTTGCTTGGCGAAATTACTGTGTGTTTTCTTGTTTCAGTTGAACATTATTTTTAACGTGACCCAGGCAATACAAACAGTGTGTCTTACTCTGAACATTTACTTAAGCAATAATACATGAGAGGGACCCAGAGTTTGAAGAAGCCTGCTGTACATCTTGTTGCTTCTCTTGTTGAGTACACTGTACAGGATAAACCAAATTAACTATGTACTTATTTCAAAAAGTAAAACAGTACGAACATGTTGACTAATTGCATTGAAATTTAACTGGGGGTGGGAAATCCAGCACGAACCTGGGCATGAAAAAGCAACTCTGCTTTCCATCTCTCCACAGGACACAAACATTATTAAAAAAAAAAAACATTTAATAATAATTATAATAAATAAGGTCAAATATAACAGCCAGCAGAGAACACATTACACTGTTAAAATGAAATTACAAAGATGCTGTGAGCAATAATTATGTCCCCCTCAAAGTTTGGAGGGGGGTAAAATATCCCCTCAACAACTCCTGCTCAAAGCATCTATCAGTGGTCGCTCTTTGTATCGTATTTGTATACGGCAGCATGAGTGCCAACAGCACGATCGTGCGTGCATCATCCCTTCCCGAGCATATTATAGTCAAGTGGCGACACCTGTTGCTGAGCCCATATAAGCAGCATTACTCCTCTTCATGCACTGACTGGCTGCCCGACGCACTCACGCCCTGCCGCAGCGAATAACGGCAAACAACTTGTCCTGTTGTTTGTTTATTTTTGAGGGACAGCGGTACGTCTGGAGGCGCCAAGGTCTCCAGACAGGGGCTATTTAGAGATAGCCCAGGTAAGTTAGGGCCCTAGATTTAGTGTATGGACAGTTTTTGTTTACATTTATTTTAATCGAGCTTTCTCCGGCTGTTCAAGCCTCGTCCCCGCCATCTCCTCTCTCACGCCGTTGCCCTTCCCGCAAAACCTTTATTATCCACACTATCGTGCTTTGAAGAGGACGCAGTGTTTTCTAACCTCGTCCTCTTCACTCCCCGCGTCCGTGCCACACACCTGCAGGCGCTTATCTTTATTATTTGTGTGGCACGGGTCTCTGCACACTGCACTTGCGCAGACACACTGCACTTGCGCAGACCCGATACACCACTTATTTATTATTTTGGTTATGTTTAATCGTATTCTTTTGTTTCTTTTTGTTATTTATATTTTGGTTCACCATTTCCATCTGGAGCTAACTGCATTTGGGTCCCAAATCCTTATTCTTTTGTTTTCACGGTTCGTCATTCGTTTTTAATATGGTGAACCGTAACAGTATCCTTGTGGTTTCATTTTTTGAACAGTGTAATGTGTTTTCTCCAGGCTGTTTTCTATTAAAACTAAGTTTCTACTGCATAGTTACTAACTTAATATGCATTTTTCTTGCTCTTCTTTTCCACAGGAAGGTATGGCTTAGTAAGGAAGGGAGCCCCAGCAGCCGAATTACTCGAGCCGTTTTTAAAAATGAGAGATCTATTCCCAAGCTGGAGCTCTCTGGCTTTTCTACCCGCTTCTGACTGAGAACACAACAAAATAAACAACACATCATGTGAAGTGCTTCACAGTCATCATGTCAAATGCTGTAAATCCACCGATCTTCAACATGTATATCACCATTAAAGTGATTACTGACTTTAAAGTCATAGCTGCTATGTATTTCATGACTATACATACTTATTTTTGATTGGGCTAAATAGCCATAGAAAATATTATAATAATGCATAATTAAAATGAAGATAAAATGAGATGTATGTTATAGTAAATTGTGACTTTCAATGCTTCTGTCTCAGTTATATGTGTGTCTATGAATAACCCACAGAGATAGCATTGTAAGCATGTGTGAGTGTGTATTTGGGCAGTTGCACTGCAGATGGTTCTAACATTTCAACAGCAGACATTTCCTCTCGATATATGGGATTATCACACAAATAAAAATGTTTGTAACTACGTAGCCATGTGGATGGTGCAGACTCTCAATATGGAGATATTTGGACAGAGTTTGGTAGTAGAAATTCAAATATACCATATATGATTTCTAGTATAAAATATTCTAATCTAGTGATTGTAAAGATTACAGGATGAAAATTAGAGGGCAAAAGAACAGAAAATAAACATTGTGGCTAAGGACAATGAAGAACTATAGAGACAGCTTATGAAAACAAATAGTTATAATTATTATAATGTTATAATAAATTATAATATTAATAATAATAAAATATGTAACTATAGTACATAAATACATAAGTAATAAATATAAGGGAAAATAGATATGACATGTAGTATCTTTGGTTGTTGGAAGACAGTTGCTGTACATAGCATAGCAGAGCTAATCTTAACAGTCAAGGGAGTGTAATTAGAAAGTGTGCAATTTTCAGCACAATTCACTGTTACATGAAATGTGATGTGTGAAAAATAAGTGTAGAAAGATAAAGATTTACAAAATCAATACAAAATAAATGGATGAATAAAAATACAGTGGTGCTTGAAAGTTTGTGAACTCTTTAGTATTTTCTGTATTACTGCATAAATATGATCTAAACCATCATCAGAGGTCCTAAAAGTAGATAAAGAGAACCAAGTTAAACAAATGAGACAAAAATATTATACTTGGTCATTTATTTTGTGAGGAAAATGATACAATATTACATATTAGTGAGTGGCAAAAGTATGTGAACCTCTAGGATTAGCAGTTAATTTGATGGTGAAATTAGAGTCAGGTGTTTTCAATAAATGGGATGACAATCAGTTGTGAGGGGGCACCCTGTTTAATTAAAGAACAGGGATCTATCAAAGTCTGATTTTCACAACACGTGTTTCTGGATGTGCATCATGGCACGAACAAAGGAGATTTCTGAGGAGCTCAGAAAAAGAGTGGTTGACCAACAAAGATCACTCCAAGAGCAAGGCTTGTAATAGTTGGCAAGGTCACAAATGACCCCAGGGTAACTTCTAACCAACTGAAGGCCTCTCACAAATTGGCTATGGTTCATGAGTCCACCATCAGAAGAACACTGAACAACAATGGTTTGCATGGCATGGTTGCAGGAGAAAGCCACTGCTCTCCAAAAAGAACATTGCTGCTCGTCTGCAGTTTGCTAAAGATCACATAGACGAGCCAGAATGCTATTGGAAGAATGTTTTGTGGACAGATGAGACCAAAATAGAACTTTTTGGCTTAAAAGACAAGCGTTATGTTTGGAGAAAGGAAAACACTGCATTCCAGCATAAGAACCTTATCCCATCTGTGAAACATGGTGGTGGAAGTATCATGGTTTAGGCCTGTTTTGCTGCATCTGGGCCAGGACGGCTTTCCATCATTGATGGAACAATGAATTCTGAATTATATCAAATAATTCTAACGGAAAATATCAGGACATCTGTCAATGAACTGAATGTCAAGAGAAGGTGGGTCATGCAGCAAGACAACGACCCTAAGCACACAAGTCGTTCTACCAAAGAATGGATAAAGAAGAATAAAGTTCATGTTTTCATGTTTAAGTCCTGACCTTAATCCAATGGAAATGTTGTGGAAGGACCTGAAGCGAGCAGTTAATGTGAAAAAACAACATCCCAGAGTTGAAGCTGTTCTGTACAGATGAATGGGCTAAGCCAGTGTGCAGGACTGATCAACAGCTACAGGAAACGTTTAGCTGCAGTTATTGCTACACAGAGGGGACACACCAGATACTGAAAGCAAAGGTTCACATACTTTTGCCACTCACTAATATGTAATATTGTATCATTTTCCTCAATAAATAAATGACCAAGTATAATGTATTTGTTTAACTGGGTTCTCTTTATCTACTTTTAGGACTTCTGAAAATCTGATGATCTCTTAGGTCATTTTTATGCAGAAATAGAAAAAATTCTAAAGGGTTCACAAACTTTCAAGCACCACTGTATAATTCTGGTTCCTAAAATCTGATTGTCTGAACCACACATGAAGACATTTTAAAACCACCAATGAAATATTGAAAAATGAAAAAGGGGCTGTAAAATAATGACACAGGCTGTTTTCAGATTTTGCTAGATTCTTTGCATGCCAAACACTGAAGACATGAAACATGAAAAAGTGAATCATGGTTTCAGCATCTTGTTAGTTTTTCTGTGACACAAAACAGGCAGGTTTTGTACTTTTCACTTTCAATCCATTGCTCACTAAATTACAGGATACTTTTCAACACTTTATTGTAAAATAAGCTTTGTGTGACTTTGGCCTACTGTAGGTTAATGTAAGTGTTTCAAACATTCTTATCATTCTTATTATAGGCTCCATCATTATAACAGTATAGACCACTCTACACTCTTTAAACTCATCGGTTCATTATACATTTAGCTTATTATGGATTTGTTGGAACTCCATTAATGCATATAAGGCCTTATGCAGTGTGGATTTTCTGGGGGTATGGACCGAATTAATTCAATTTACATTATACTCAGGGTTTGCAGAATGCTATTGATCAACAGGGGCAATTACTGGGGCGACACCACCACTTTTAGACTCCTTAACTCAGTCAGTCACCAATCTCGCATTGTAACAGGAGTGGAGTGGCGAAGGCGATGTCCGATGCTGTAGTGTGCTCTGGCCCCATCCCAATGCGGCGAGGTGACCAAGCCTACAGCAGGTTATGGTCGCTGAACTGCTGGCTGTCCAAGTGGTGCTCGGAAAACAACGTGGGCTTTATAGACAACTGGACAGCCTTTGAGGGTAAGCATGGCCTTTTAGGATGGGACGGTGTCCATCCCACTCGGGAGGGTGCTGCTCTCATCTCCTGCAACATTACCCATAGTCTTATGGCCCGATTGGTTAGAGGCTGACTATCCAGAGCAGGGGTCAGGCAGCAGACAGACCGGCTTAACCAACTGTCTGCTGGTAGCCATGCACCGTCACCCAGAACCCACATTACTGAAACTGTGTCTGTTACCCGCATCTGCCCTAAACGTAAATGCTCTCAAAAAGTCTGTTTTAATAACCTCATTAGTATAAACACAGATAGCTCCCAGAGAAATAACAACCTTAGACTAAAGCTAGGATTACTTAACATTAGATCACTTACAAACAAAGCAGTGATTGTAAATTAAATAATCACTGATAAACCCTTACATGCTCTCTGTCTTACAGAAACTGGAATTAGACCTGATGAATATTTAGCCTTAAATGAAGCCTCACCTCCTGAATACAGTCATGCTAATCACCCTCGTCCTAATGGTCAGGCGGGAGGCATAGCTACAATTTTTGACAAAGAGTTAGGTGTTACAACTAAATCCCAATACAAGGCTAATTCTATTGAAATACTGATTCTTAATGTGACTGATCCATCGTTATGGAAGTCAAAACCACACTCTTTTCAGCTTATCACTATTTACTGCCCTCCTGGTTCCTATTCAGAATTTCTTCAGGAATTTTCTAACTTTCTTTCCTGCATAGTACTGTCAACAGATAAGGCTTTAATTGTAGGTGATTTCAATATTCACTTTGACAATGAGCAGGATCCACTTAAACTTGCTTTCGAGTCCATCTTAGAATCCATGGGTATCACTCAGAATGTGATGGGACCAACCCACCGCTGTAATCATACTTTAGATCTAATATTAACATTTGGTATCAATATAGATAACCTTGATGTTTTCCCGCAAAGTGATTTGATTTCAGATCACTATCTTTTAGTATTTGAGCTATCTGTAATAAATAAAATCCTTCTGTCTCGTTATCACACCAAGCGTACCTATCACATCTGCTACTCCAGCTGCGTTTATTAAAAACCTACCAGACTTTAAATTTAATACACCTACGGAGATCAATTATCTTGAGTGTTGTAAATGACCAATTAGAATGTGTGCCTCGCTCAACCCTCGACCATGATTGCTCCTGCTAGGGTCAAACGCATTAGGGAAAAAAGGCTAGCACCATGGTTATAATGACCACACCTGTACCTTAAAGCAAAGAAACATGGCATCTAGAGCGCAAGTGGAGACCTAGTAAATTGGAGGTGTTTAAGATTGCTTGGAGGGACACAGCACGGGCAGAGTATAAGCATGCCCTCACTAAAGCTAAAGCTGCATACTTCTCCTCAATCATATGAGAAAAAATAAGAATAATCCAAAATTTTCTCTTTAATACAGTCTCCAAATTAACAAAAAAAAACCCCTACAGAAAGTGATTACTCCCGTTCTGTGTAATTTTAACAGTAATGATTTCATGACTTTCTTTAATGATAAGATAAAAAAAATATTAGGCATCAAACTCGATGCTCATCACATCACCAAACTATTCAGCAACCCTTCCAGATGTAGCACTAGTGAAGATCTCTGTTTAATGAGTGTAAAATCAAGATTAGAATCTTTTACCCCAATACTAATACTGAACTATCCGCACTGATCAGCTCGTCTAAGTCATTCAACATGTTTATTAGATCAAATTCCTACACGTTTACTCAAACAAGTAATACCTAGTATTATAGAGCCAGTGTTAGTTATTTTAAAATTCATCCCTTACCTTTTGTTTATGTGCCCAAATCCTGTGTTATCTAATTATAGACCCATTTCAAATCTACCGTTTCTGTCCAAAATCTTAGAAAAAGCCGTCTATCAGCAGCTCTGCCGTTACCTCCAAAGGAATGGAATGGTATTTATGAAACATTTCAAGTCTGGCTTCAGGCCCCATCATAGTACTGAAAACAGCATTAATTAGCGTACTAAATGACTTTGTTAATGTCCTCAGATAATGGATGTGTTTCTTTCTTGTTCTGTTAGATTAAGTGCAGCATTTGAACACTATAGATCATGATGTTTTTATTAAAACAGACTAGAAAATACTGTAGGATTGGTGCTTTCTTGGTTCAAATCCTTCGTAACCGACGGGGTGGGAGGGGTGGTACCAGTTGTTCATATAAATAATCTAAAGTCTAAGCTCTCAAAAGTGAAGTAAGTATGGCGTGCCTCAGGGGTCAGTGCTTGGCCCCGCTTTTATTTCTCTCTGTAAATGCTGCCCCTAGGCTCAGTTATTCATAAACATGGCATTAGTTTCCACTGCTATGCAGATGATACACATCGGCCAAACCTAATGACAGCCTTATAATCAACAAAATTGAGGACTGTGTAAAGGAAATAAAAGATTGGATGTTATTTCATTTTCTCTTACTTAACTCAGATAAAACTGAGGTTCTATTAGTGGGACCCAAGGCTATGAGAGACAGGTTGGCTACATCTATCCTAAATCTAGATGGCTGTCCAGTATTTCCCAGTCCGTCTGTAAAAAACTTTGGGGTTACGTATTATCAATTACGTAATATCGCTAAACTTAGAAATATCCTCTCTTTTAATGATGCAGAGAAAGTTGTTCATGCGTTTAGAACCTCAAGGTTCGATTACTGTAACATTAAAAAAGTCACAGCAGGGGGAAAGGCTTTCTCATACATGGCCCTCCAACTATGGAATAAACTTCCCACTTTTGTTCGAGACTCAGACACTCTCCAAAGTTTTAAGTCTAGGCTAAAGACATACCTATTGGACGTAGTTATTCGGAGATAATCTAAACTTGTAATGTTGCTTTGAGACAATGCTCTATTGTAAAAAAGCGCTATATAAATAAATATGACTTGACCGGACTTGACTTATAGGGAGGACAGGCAGTCACTTGATCAATATATCACCTTCGCCATCAGAATGGACCAACTGCAACATGGAAGGAGACCTCGCCATGGAGTGTTCAGGTCTTGCAACAGGGCCTAGTGCATTACAACACTATGACCCAGGACGTTTCTGGGCATAGAAAGGGGTGTGTAGTGAAGGTGTCAACTGTGTCTGGATCATGGACAATGGAGCTGTGGAAGCTGCTTGTAATTGTCACTTGATCAAACAATCCTCTGGTGGTCTGTCTGGGCTGCCTGGAGCCTGTTTGCTGTGTGTGCGTGTCCTCACAGAACCACTGCTGCCAACACCTCCTAACAACTAGGTCAGAACAACCTAGATAACGGGCAAAAATCCAGGCCATGGCCGACTGGCCGCAGCCCACCTCTCGTCACCTCGTCACCTCCTCGCCCACCTTTCTCTCACTCCCACATCTCATCACCTGCACCTGTCTCTTGTTTTCCAGCACCTTCCTCTTCCCTATATAAACCCTCTCCCTCCACAGACTCGTCGCTGAGTCTCGTGGTCTCCACCACGTCACAAGCCCTCTCGTTCAAACAAGTCTCTAACATGTCCACTTCTAGCCGTATCTATCTCTCGTCCTATCATCCTAGTCAACCTTTTCTACCGCGTCCAATCGCTCTCTACCATTCCGCCTACCGTGTCGCCTATCGTTCTAGTCTCTCTACCTACTCGTCCCTATCTAATTTGATCACGTCTTATACCTGTATTCTACCCATAGGTTATCGCTCACCTACCATGTCTCGTCTATTCCTCCTTCGCTCGTGTATCTCCGTGTCGGTATTCCTCTATAATCGCGTTTTTTCATTTATGTTGTAAGCTTTTTGTTAAATAAACACCGTCTGAGTTCAGACCCACTCCTTGCGTGTGTCTCCTAAACCATACAGCTGGCGTGACAGTAGACTCAGCCATGCTTGGAGGCAGCGGGAGTTTTCTTTTGGCTCTGGACTCTCCACCGACTCACTGGCTGAGCTTCGTGCTCGGCTTCACAACTCGCGGAAGACCAGATTCCCTCCATGGATGCGATCTCACAGCACGTGTCTCAGCTAAACCGGTCCCCGGCAACCGCAACCTCCGCGCTGTTGGATCCGCCCACTTTTTGCTCTACACCGCCCATTGAGATCGTGGTAAATAGTGATAAGCTGAAAAGAGTGTGGTTTTGACTTCCATAACGATGGATCAGTCACATTAAGAATCAGTATTTGAAAAGAATTAGCCTTGTAATGGGATTTAGTTATAACACCTAGCTCTTTGTCAAAAATTGTAGCTATGCCGGAGGTGAGGCTTCATTTAAGGCTAAATATTCATCAGGTCTAATTCAAGTTTCAGTGAGACAGAGAGCGTGTAAGCATTTATCAGTGATTATTTCATTTACAATCACTGCTTTGTTTGTAAGTGATCTAATGTTAAGTAATCCTAGCTTTAGTCAAAGGTTGTTATTTCTTTGGCAGCTATCTGTGTTTATACTAATGAGGTTATTAAAACAGACTTTTTGAGAGCATTTACGTTTAGGACAGATGCGGGTAACAGACAGAGTTTCAATAATGTGGGTTCTGGGTGACGGTGCATGGCTACCAGCAGACAGCTGTCTGCTGCCTGACCCCTACTCTGGATAGTCAGTTACCTGTATCACTCATGAATATAAATGCAGTCAAAAAGGCTATTTTAATAACCTCAGCGTAACCACAGATAGCTCCCATAAAATAACAACCTTAAACTATCTAAACTTATCACTTACAAGCTAAGCAGTGTGTCACGCCCGCTTCCAGCGCCGCTCCGCCCGCACGCACCTTGCTTCGTTCGTCCTCTCCCTCCTATTGATTACCTGCACCTGTTTTTGCCTCTCTCTCCCCTTATTTAAACTCCGTCTCTCTCCCCATTTAGTTGCTACACGACGAGATTTCATACCTAGTTACCTAGCTCTGCCTTACCGCTTGCCTGCCTTTGTTGTCAATAAAGCCTCCTGTTCACTCCACAAACCGCGTTTGTCTCCTACCTCCCGTCAGCGTTACAGTTCGTGTAGCCCAACATGGAGATAGCGGCTAGTAGTGCCGATCTCACCCCGTCCAACTCGCCGAACTCCGCGCCCAGCTTCAGGAAGTGGCTCAAGCAGTTTCACTCCTTGCAGACAACCAACGCTCGCTCAACTCGCTGGTCCCCTCACTCAACGCGTGTCGCAGCTAACGTCTTCAACCGCCGCTGCGGAGTTCCCTGCTTCAGTTCCGCTTCCTCCCAGCCCTCCGTGGCCTCCGCACTCAGTGTACAGAATCGCCTTACCGGAGAAGTACGACGGCAACGCTGTGAAGGCTTCCTCCTCCAGTGCGATCTGTACTTCGCTCACTCTCCGCCAGAGTCTGACGCGGCTCGCATCGCCTTGGTAGTCTCCCTCCTCTCTGGTCGAGCCCTGGATTGGGCCACAGCCATCTGGACACAGCAAGGCGACGAGGCCAGGGACTACAGCCGCTTCTTGACCGCTTTCCGCGCCGTCTTCCAACATCCCCGCGAGGGGCGATCCACAGGCGACATGCTGCTCACTCTACGGCAGGGCCGCCGCTCTGCTGCCGACTATGCTCTTCAGTTTCGCACCCTGGCGGCTCAGAGTGGATGGAATACACCTGCTCTTCTCTCCGCGTTCCACCAGGGCCTGCGTCCTGACCTCAGGAGAGAACTGGCCGGGCGTGACCTGAACCTGTCTTTGGAGGAAGTCATCACGCTCACCATCCGTCTGGACCAGCTCCTCGTCCCCCGGCCTGCCTCCGCTCCTCGGCCCGCTCCTCTTCCTCTCCGTGACGCCTCGCCTCCTTCCGAGCCCATGGAACACGCTCGCGCTCACCTGTCCTCCGAGGAACGCCGCCGCCGCTTCGAACAGGGCCTGTGCTGTTACTGCAGCTCGGACCGCCACCTGCGCCCCGCCTGCGACCTGTGACCCGCCGCTCAGGCCAGTCAGCACGCATGCTAGGGATCCGGCACGCACACCCCGGGTGAGTCGAATCCCTCTTGATTCTTCTTTCACTCTGCCTGTGCTTTTGCGGCTCGCTCACGCTGATGTCCCTCTCACAGCCCTGATCGACTCCGGCGCCCAGGGGAACTTCGTTGCTGACCACCTCGTCACCGAGTGGAAGATACCCTGGACTGCACTTCCCACCGGTCGCCGCATCACCGCGGCCGATGGCCGTCCTCTCGGCTCAGGTCTCCTTACCTGTGTCACCGTTCCCCTTTGCCTGCTCACCAGCGCTACTCATCAGGAAACCCTCTCTGCTTCCGGTCAGTTCCCTGGCATATCCCATCATCCTGGGACTTCCTTGGCTTCGTCGTCATGACCCTCTCATCTCCTGGTCTGCCCACGAGCTCATCCGCTGGTCACCATGGTGCCAAGAACACTGCCTGCTCTGACCAGCCTTGCAGGTCAACTCGCTCTCGCTCTCCGAGCCTCCGCCTCTCCCTCATAACGTGCCCGACCATTACAGAGACCTGGCACCAGTCTTCGGAACGGCCTCTCCTCCTCCTCTTCCTCCACACTGCTCTTACGACTGCGCCATCGATCTCGTCCCGGGCGCTCCTCTACCCAAAGCGCGCCTGTATCCTCTGTCGTCGGCCGAAGAAAAATCCATGTTCGACTACATCGCTGAATACCTGGACCTCGGCTTCATCCGTCTATCCACGTCGCCCGTGTC
Organism: Ancistrus triradiatus; assembly: GCA_025084515.1. Lineage (NCBI taxonomy): Eukaryota > Metazoa > Chordata > Actinopteri > Siluriformes > Loricariidae > Ancistrus > Ancistrus triradiatus. Next base: position 551,871 of record JAJAGP010000215.1, on the reverse strand, counting down.
GGCGGGCTTCTTCTTTGTGCCCAAATGCCACGGAGGCCTCAGGCCATGCATCGACTACCGGGAGCTGAATCGCATCACCCGCAGGTACGCCTACCCGCTCCCGCTGGTACCTTCGGCCCTCGAACAGCTCCGCTCGGCGCACTGGTACACCAAACTTGACCTCAGGAACGCCTACAACCTGATCCGTGTCAAGGAGTGCGACGAGTGGAAAACCGCCTTCAGCACCAGCACAGGACACTACGAGTACCTGGTGATGCCCTTCGGCCTGGCCAACGCGCCTTCTGTCTTTCAGGCATTTATTAACGACGTGCTCCGGGACATGCTCGGCCGTTTTGTCACCGTATATCTCGATGACATCCTTGTGTATTCGCCGGACTTCGACACTCACATCGCCCAGGTATGCCAGGTACTCGAGAGGCTCCAGCTGCATCATCTTCGTGTGAAGGTGGAAAAGTGCGAGTTTCACACCCAGTCGGTCCGTTACCTCGGCTATGTGATCTCTCCCTCCGGCTTCGCCATGGACAAGACCAAACTCTCCGCCGTCCTTGACTGGCCCACACCGGGGTTTATCAAACAGTTGCAGCGCTTTTTGGGTTTCGCAAATTTCTATCGTCGCTTCATGAGGGACTTCCCTGTCGCCTTCTTCTCACACAAACTGACCTCTGCCGAGCGCAACTATGACGTGGGAGACCGAGAGCTGCTGGCCATCAAACTGGCCCTAGAGGAATGGAGGCACTGGCTTGAGGGCTCCAAACATCCCTTCTCAGTGCTGACTGACCACAAAAACCTGGAATACCTTCGTTCAGCCAAACGCCTCAACGCCCGCCAGGTCCGCTGGTCCCTCTTCTTCTCCCGGTTTGCATTCTCCATCACCTACCACCCAGGGATGAAGAACGCCAAGGCCGACGCGTTGTCTCGCAGCCTCGACCCCGAGCCGGTCGCCACGGAAGCACCTGCATCCATCCTCCCGCCCTCGTGCACCATCGGCGCGATCCACTGGGACTTCGAGCGCGAACTAAAAGACAGGCTCTCCCAGACGCGCGTTCCACCAACCTGCCCAACCGACGAGGTTTCATACCTAGTTACCTATCTCTGCCTTACCGCTTGCCTGCCTTTGTTGTCAATAAAGCCTCCTGTTCACTCCACAAACCGCGTTTGTCTCCTACCTCCCGTCGGCGTTACACAGTGGTTATAAATGAAATGATTACTGATAATTGGTTACACACACTTTGCCTTACTGAAACCTGGACTAGACTGAACCATATTTAGCTTTAAATGAAGCCCCCAATCTTTGGCATAGTTATGGTCAAAACACTTGTCTTAATGGTCATGGGGAGGAGTAGCCACATTTTTTTGAAAGATGTAAGAGTTACTGTTGAATTTCAAAACAAGGCTAATTAGTTTGAAATACTAATTCTTATAACTGATCCATCGTTATTTAAGTCAAAGCAATACTGTTTCAGTCTTCCAGTTCCTTATTCAGAGTGTCTTTGGGAATATGTTAATTTTGTTTCCTGCTTAGCACTTACAACAGATAAGGCAACACAACAGATAAGTTAATTAACAAGACATTAATTGTAGGTGATTTTACAATTCACTGAAAATGAGCAAGATGCACTTAAAATTGCTGTTGAGTCTGAGTGATACCCATGGACCAACCCACTGCTGTAATCATACTTTACAGCCTTGTTGTTTTCCTGCAAAGTGATTTAATCTCTGTTCACTGTTTCTTACTTTGAGCTATCAGTAACTAATAAAATCTGCCGGTTGCATCTGCTACCTCAGCTGTATTAATAACCTACCAGACAACATTTAAAACAATTACGGAGCCCAATCAGCTTGAACAGGTAACCAACCAATTAGAATGTCTGTTTCAATCAACTCTAGATAAAGTTGCTACTACTAGGGTCAAACGCATTAGGGGAAAAAAAGACTAGCACCATGGTATAATCATGGTAATTAATGACCAAACCCCTAGCTTGTGGGGCCTGTAGTAGCCTAGTGGGTAAGGTACTGGACTATGGATCAGAAGGTCCAGGGTTCAAATCCCACCTCTGCCAAGCTACCACTGTTGGGTCCTTGAGCAAGACCCTTAACCCACAATTGCTTGGATTGTAAGATTGTATCAATTGTAAGTAGTTCTGGATAAGGGCGTCTGCTAAATGTAAATGTAAGCTTAAAGCAAACTGCTCGGAGTTTAGAACATAAGTGGAAACATGGTAGATTAGAGGTATTTAAGGTTGTCTGGAGGAATAGCATGACAGAGTATAAACAAGCCAGCTCAAATAAACATAGATTTCTTTTTACTATATACTCCAGATATTCAGCATAAAACTCGATGCTCATCACATCACTCAGCATTAAACCTCTGATTAAAAAAGCTACCATTGACCCTAGCGTGTTGTCTAATAATAGACCAATTTCTCTCCAAAATTTTAGAAATAGCTGTTTACCAGCAGTTGTGTAGTTACTTCCAAAGTAATGGTAATTATTTAACTTAATGATTTGTTAATGTCCTCAGATAGTGGATGTGTTTCTTTTCTTGTTCTATTAGATTCAAGTGCAGCATTTGATACTATAGACCATGAGATATTGCTGAATAGATTAGAAAATACTGTAGGTATTTTCTCTGTATATGCTGATACTATGCTCAATTATTAGTAAACTTGATATTAGTTTCCACTGCAATGCAGATCATATTTTAGCTAAACCAAAATATGTCCTCACAATCAGTATAATACTCTGTATATTACACTGAGGAATATGTAAAGGAAGTAAAAGATTGGATGTGATTTCATTTTCTTCTACTTAACTCAGATAAAACTGAGATGTTATTATTTGGTCCCAAGGCTGTGACAAACAGGTTTGCTACATTTATCCTAAACCTTGATGGCTGCTCAGTAATGCAGTAGACCCAGCCACATTCCATCTTCAATGCTCTCACTGATGGAAGGAGGTTTTGGCTTAAAATCTCACGATACATGGCCCCGGTCATTCTTCCCTTAACACGGATCAGTCGTCCTGTCCCCTTTGCAGAAAAACAGCCCCAAAGCATGATGTTTCCACCCCCATGCTTCACAGTAGGTATGGTGTTCTTGGGATGCATCTCAACATTCTTCTTCCTCCAAACACGATGAGTTGAGTTTATACCAAAAAGTTCTGATATTATACCACATAATATTCTCCCAATCTTCTGGATCATCCATATGCTCTCTGGCAAACTTCAGACGGGCCTGGACATGTACTGGCTTAAGCAGGGGGACACGTCTGGCACTGCAGGATCTGAGTCCCTCTCGGCGTAGTGTGTTACTGATGGGAGCCTTTGTTACTTTGGTCCCAGCTCTCTGCAGGTCATTCAACAGGTCCCTCCGTGTAGTTCTGGGATTTCTGCTCACCGTTCTCATGATCATTTTGACCACATGAGATGAGATCTTGCGTGGGGCCCCAGATCGAGAAAGATTACCAATGGTCTTATACGTCTTACAGTTGCTCCCACAGTTGATTTATTCACACCAACCTGCTTGCCTATTGTAGATTCACTCTTCCCAGCCTGGTGCAGGTCTACAATTTTCTTCCTGGTGTCCTCTTTGACCTTCGCCATGGTTGAGTTTGAAGTCTGACTGTTTGAGGCTGTGAACAGGTATACAGATAACGAGGTCAAACAGGTGCCATTAATACAGGTAACGAGTGGAGAACAGAAGAGCTTCTTAAAGAAGAAGCTACAGGTCTGTGAGAGCCAGAAATCTTGCTTGTTTGTGGATGACCAAATACTTATTTTTCACCATGATTTACATTCTTTAAAAATCCTACAATGTGATTTCCTGGAATTTTTTCTAATTTTGTCTCTCATAGTTGAAGTGTACCTATGATGAAAATTACAGAGATCTCTCATCTTTCTAAGTAGGAGAACTTGCACAATCAGTGGCTGACTAAATACTTTTTTTGCCCCACTGTAGTTCAGAACTAGCCTAGAAAATGTTATCATATCAGTCCTCTTCTGTCAGAGCAATCAGTTAGATTCCACATTGATTACAGTTTTTAATTCTAGTTCCTAGAATTAAAAAAGTCACAGCAGGGGGCAAAGTCTTCTTGTACATGCCCCTTAATTATGGAATAAATTCCTCACTTTAGTTCGGGATTCAGGCACACTTTCCCTCAATCCTGACTAGAATTTAGCAGATAAGAAAATTAATGAATTAATAAATCAGTTTTATAAAAGCAATAAACCACTCAAGGCTGTACGCTACAGTGATTTCAGCACAAGTAAGGGGGACTGACATCACCCTTATCAGTGATGCACGGCCTCAAGTGGACAAATTTCTGTTGCCAGTGTAGTGTTGTTAGCTGAGCTTTCCTTTATTGTTTGCATATTTTCAGAGTGGATTTTATCATGGACAGGTATTTTCAAATTTTCACTGAACCAGTATTACCTTACAGCTAATCATTAATACATTCAAATGGGTTTGAAACATTATAAATTTTGATTAAGCTTACAAGAACACATTCAAAACAGACTTGAATACTAGTGTCAATCTGACCCAGTTACATAACTACAATCCGGCACTGATTGCACCCTCCAGCTTTTGTCTGTGTGTCATAGTATTCATCCAAGTGCCTGGGTTTCCATAGAGATGACTGGATAGATCCTTTATTCAAGTGCTTATGTAATATAGCCATACTTCATGTTACTGTACTGAAAACCCAGTGCTGTAGCAACATGACATTTAATTAGGAGAGGCAGTAGGCATTAAAATGCTGCCATAGTGTGTAAAAGTGGCAATGTATGGTTTCCAAGATACAACTGGCAAGAACGAGAAAAGAACACAAATCCTCACACACTAATGAGAGGCAGTGATTGTTCACCCAAGTTCATGGAGAGGCTGAGAAGGGGGACCCCAAAGACTCATTTAGCAGCTAACAAAGTGGGCTTTAAGCCAGTGGGGTCTACACTATAATACTGTCCATTTTTCAATGGGTCTGTTCAGACAAGAAACACATAATAGTTGCAAACATGTAACGGAGTACTGTATATACATATCTGTGTGTGTGTGTGTGTGTGTGTGTGTGTGTGTGTGTGTGTGCGCAAGTTTCAGTCACAATGTGTCTGATCTATGTAATGACAACAATCAAATATATTGTATGTGTTCAGTTTTTTTCATTGGCTCTCTATTTAGTTATTACTTAGTTTCCTGTTGTTCAAACCCAGACATATTAGTTTATAGAATACAAATACAAGTATACAAATTCATCACCCAATGTACAGTATATTATATGTCAATAATCTCTATTTTGCACTTCTGGTTAGATGCTACTGCATCTCATTGGCTCTGTACTAGTACGCTGCACAATAGCAATAAAGTTATAATCTAATCTAATACATATATGGAAAACTTCCAAAACAAAAACAAATCATCGGACAAACTCATTTTTAAAAATCACATTCACCTGCAGTGACTTGCCTTGATAAATTTAGGTAAGAAACCTTTTTCCTCTGATTAAAAACCACTATTCAAACTGAATTTTTTAGTTTCTGTTGTACAGGAATCCAAGAAGTACAGTTAAAGCCTTTTGAGCAGTTGAGCAGAATTGGATGGCTGTCAAACGTGGGAAGAAAGAGAAATGAAGAGAAAGAGAGTGATTGAACTGCCATCCACCCACCCACTTTCTCATGCCTGGAATCAGGTTTAGAATCTTGTTTTTTCCCCCTGTGTTTGCCCTTCTCCTCCTCTTCCTCCTCTTCTTCACCATGGCTTCTGTGCTTACCAGATCCTGAAATGCTCTTTGTCGTGGCCATAGCAACTACTCTGCATAAAGCAGAGAGAAAGGAAACTCATTTCACTCTCTTTCCTACTCAACATGGTTCCATGAATTCAGTATTAGAAGAGGCTGCTTCAAATAAATTTGGGTTAGGGAAAGAGGGCGCGTTAATGCAATATAACTTTAGATTGTGTTAACAATGCAATCATTAAAAAGCTAATTAAAACATTTTCAGTAATTAGGTATTCTGTGACTTATACACATGTAATATGGTCTAACAGAGTTGAATGTGTTACAAGTTTAAGTTTATAATGGTCTCAATAGCAAATTAGCAAGAATTCTACAAACAGATAAAGTAAACTTAGTATGGGATACATAAGTAACACCACTACATTCATGCTTAAAGGCAGTAGAGATGCATTGACTTGCATTGTATTTCTCACTAGATCTTTGAAAACACCTCTCTGGACCATCACCATGCAACTAAGACCGTGGTCCTTCAGTCCACACAACTCTGCTTGGACCACTCTGAATCAAACTTTCTATATTCTGCCAGAAGCTTAATTCTGTGCTTGATGCTTTTCTTACGCAGCAAGGGCAACGAGTCAAAGAGTATTGTGTTCTGAAGTCTTCATTACTGCTGAAAAATTTAAGACTTTGTTTCTGTCTTTGAGAACTGTACGTATCAGCACATGGTCATCTCTGCTTGAATAGGCTTTGAGTGGTGCAGCACTGCAGTGACACTGATGTGGTGGTGGTGTGTTAGCGTGTGTTTTGCTGGTATGAGTGGACCAGACACAGCAGTGCTGCTGGAGTTTTTAAATACTTCAGCAGGCACTTTCACACCAGAGGAATGTTTTCATAGTTCTTAGAACTGCGCCCTCTAGGTTGCGTCAAAGTCAAATTTATTTCAAGAGCACATTTTACAATGGAGCATTGTCTCAAAGCAGCTTTACAATTTCTTTTACTTTTTATTATCTTCAGCCAATCCCAACTTGAGCAAGTCTAGGGCGACAGTGGAAAGGAAAAACTCCCTAAATATTATAAGGAAGAAACCTTGGGAGGACCAAGACTCAAAAATGGACCCAACACTACAAGTTATATAATGTTTTATAAGTTATTTAGATGTTTTATAGTAATAGTTTAAATAAACAGTAGTTAAATGAATATTATCAGGGAGAGCATATTTACAAAATAACAATTTAAATAAAGTAGAATAATATGTAGACTAATATTTTAGAATAATAAAATTCTAATATAATAAGTATAATAAAAATATATTAAAATTAACCATTAACACATGAGAGGGAGTGCTTTAACTCAGCCTACGGCCTCGTGCCTATGACCGCAGCACACCTGTGCCAATATCTTACTTTAAAGCACGACATCGAGTGTATTATTGCGATTATACCACAGTTCCGTTATAACCATTTACTGTTAGATTTTAAGATACAGAGGACATAAGAAACGATCTGTTTATCACCCTTCCACAAAGTAAAATAGTTCCATTCTGTTGTTACCCCCCTGCTAAGCCCTTCAGTCATTAAAGTCGAGAAACAGAATGACCAATAATGGTTTATTATACAGACAATAGACACAAATATATCGATTGGTAATTTTAATTTATTAAAAAGTAACTTTGTTTAAAGTGGGGCAAAAAATTATTTAGTCAGTCACTGATTGTGCAAGTTCTCCAACTTAGAAAGATGAGAGAGGTCTGTATGTTTCATCTTAGGTACACTTCAATTATGAGAAACAAAATGCCCCACACATGATGTTCATCCGCTGCAGCTTCACTCAAGCTGCTTCCGTCATCAGCTCCAGCCCCATCATACCCGGGCCACTTAATGCCGATGTGCATATTTCACATTTTATTCGAACTATGACTCCATGACTTTAGTTTCGTTCTTAGATTTATCATCTACGCCGCCCAAGGAGGTTGGGTGCCTTTTTGAGTCTTGGTCCTCCCAAGGTTTCTTCCTATAACACTCAGGGAGTTTTTCCTTGTGCCATGGCAGGCAATAGACTTGCCTCAATTTGGGATTGACGTAGTTATTAGGAGAAAATCTAAACTTGTAAGTTGCCTTTGAGACAATGCTCCATTGTAAAAAGCGTATATAAATAACTGACTTGACTTGGGGACTTGACTTTTGGCCATGGTTGAGTTAGGAGCTGAATGTTTGAGGCTGTTGGACAGTGTCTTATACCAGATAATGAGGTCAAACAGGTGCCATTAATATAGGTAACGAGTGGAGGACAGAAGAGCTTCTTCGTGAGAGCCAGAAATATTGCTTGTTTGTGGGTGACCAAATACTTATTTTCCACCATGATTTACAATTAAATTCTTTAAAAATCCTACAATGTGATTTCCTGGAATTTTTTTCTCATTTTGTCTCTCATAGTTGAAGTGTAGCTATGATGAAAATAACAGACCTCTCTCACCTTCCTAAGTAGGAGAACTTGCACAATCAGTGGTTGACTAAATACTTTTTTGCCCCACTGTACATTCAGCAAATAAAATGGGTCAGGTTTATAAGGCAGGCTGTTACTAAGATCCACTATTCTACCGACTGAAGCAAATCGGAGTGAGATCCTGGTGTTATAACTAAAGTCTAGGATCCTGTTTGATTAGTGATTATAAATTTGTATGATGAAGCTCTTAATGTTAATCTTATCAGTCAGAAATGTAACGGCAGATTAACAGAGCATCAGGGTTAAGAGCTAGACTTGTCAGATCAATGAACGCCAGATCAGCCGCGGATGGTGTTTAATGAAAGACGCCGAGTTTTACTCCAGCAAACGACGTTTTTGTGAGGGATGAGGCTGATTCAGTTCATTGTTGTTAGTGGGACTAAAACTGATCTTCAGTCTCGTTGCTCTTCAGTTGAGCTGTGAATCCATTAAGAACCGGGATGTTTGGCTCAGGTTGATCATCAATAGCTTCATCTTCCAAATTTAAATCATTTTCAAAACCAATGTATTTTATAAACCAATTATAGCTTTCATTTCAGCAGTGTTTTACTTATTATAACTTGGCTGATTTTTAGGGCGGGTGTTATTGCTAGGTTAGGTGTGTATGCTGCGGAGTAATACTTATACAGCGTCGGTCAGAGTGCCGTTATCGTCAATAACGTCATGGGAAAATCGTCTCACAGCCAATCAGATTGTAGGGATGGAACTAACTATGGTATAATAATATATTTAATTTTTTATAAAATAATGTAAAAATATGCTTATCGGCACTATTTAGTTCAGTCCACAGAGTCACTGTAGGATCTTGTGTCCTCAAAGGGTAAGTTAGATAACATGAAATGCTCAGTCAATGCCCTCTGATGTGGTCTGAGTAACATTTTGAGGGCTAGAACTGATGAAAATAGAACAGGCTTACATCTACAACCTGGAGCAATAAGGTAGATATGCATAATAGAGTGCACAGTGAGAGAACACATTGTTAAAAAAAACTCCAGCAGCACTGCTGTATCTAAGCCACTCATACCAACAAAACACACACTAACACACCACCACTACATCAGTTTTACTGCAGCGCTGAGAATAATCCACTACCCAAATACCTGATCTGTGGTGTGTGGAGGTCCTGCCCATTAGAGAACAGGGGGCCCTTTAGAGTAAAGGGGACGTAGAGAAACAGATGGACTACAGTCTGTAATTGTAGAACTACAAAGTGCTTCTAAATGATAAGTGCAACTGACAAAAAGGACAATGAGTGTAGAAACAAGGAGGTGAAACTAAAAAAGTGAACAGTGAGTGTACATAAGTGTGTATATACTCCTCGGCAAAATACGGGCCAAACCATAAGCTTTTAATGGTCTTAAAATCACTCACAAATGCATAATATAGGTCATTTTCCTCAATAAGTAAGTGACCAATATTGGTTTGTCTCATTTGTTTAATTGGGTTCTCTTTAGCTCCTTTTACAGTGTGTGTGTGACAATCTAATGATGATTTGGGTCATATATATATGCAGAAAAATCACTTTGCAGTAATATCACAATATGCACTTTGTAGTTCTATAATTACAGACTGTAGTCCATCTGTTGCTCTGCATAATTTGTTAACCCAAATAATTTGTTTCTTCAAAGGTCTGGACCCAGACAGATCAGGTACTATTTGGGTGGTGGATCATTCTCAGCACTGCAGTGACACTAATGCAGTGGTGGTGTATTAGTGTGTGTTACCCTGGTATGAGTGTTGAAACTCCTGCTGGAGTTTCTAAACACTGTGCTCATACATTGTCCACATTATTAGACACATCTACCTTGTTGGTCCACCTCACAGAAGTCAGAGACAGTAGCTCATCTGTTGCTGCACAGTTTGTGTTAGTCATCCTCTAGTTTTACATCAGTGTGAACAGGATCCTGTGACTGAAATCCTGTTGGTTGGACATTTATGGTTGTAATTGTTTGTCTGATCCACTTGTACCAGTGCAACACATTAACACGCCTCCACCACATCAGTGTTCTCCTCATGGTTGGTATCAAAGGATAAAAGTGTCTAAAGTGTCCCAGTATGAGTGAATAAATACTGTATTATTATTCTACCCAAGTAATTATTTGGATGAGTACATTTATCTTTCATTAACAAATATATTTTTAATAGTAACAGTGCTTTTACTTGAGTAACATTTTTTGATATTCAACCCACCTCTGTTTAGCAACAGTGGTACAGTCATGTACAGTGCACTCCCACAAATACCTGTCGAGTGTTTTTGGAGAGGCAGGAGTTGCTAAGCAACTATAATAAGAACTTGGATGCTTCCATGATTGAAATGTGAATAGTTCCACATTCAGCGTAGGTGGCATAATACCAAGCTCTCTGATTAGCCTCTGTGGAGATATAAAGCTTACCCAGATTTGTTTAAAAATATGGCCTATTTGTTGGTCCAACCTCAGATGTGTTTTTTGAAAATGAACCCAGTAACCCCTGTCTGAGCCACTAAAGGACACACCCATTTTTGTACTATAAACAATGCATGTTTCCCTTAACCTATGTTCCACTAATACACCCTTTGTTCTTGGAGTGATCCTTATTGGTTAGTCGAGTTATTAATGGTCTTAAATTTCTTCCATTTGTACACAATATGTTTGACTGTGTATTGGTAGAGTTCAAGGTCTTTAGAGATAGTTTTGTTACATATTCCAGCCTGATGACCATAAACAACTCTTGTCCTCATAAAGCTCTTTTGTTCATGGTAAGATACACTTCCACAAACGTGCTGTAAAGATCTGACTTTAATAGATCCATGTTCTGTAACTACAACAGAGGTGCCCACTCATGCCTGATTGCTATCTCATTGAGTTGAAAACACCAGACTGCATTTTCACCATCACATTAACTTATCATATACAAGTATATTTATATCAAATACTTTTGCCACTCAAAGATATGTAACATTCGGACCATTTCCTCAATAAAAAAATGACTAAGTATAATATTTTTGTTTTATCTGTTTAATTGACTTCTCTTTAACTACTTTTAGGACTTGTGTGAATATCTGATGATGGTTTAGGTCATATACGTATATGCAGAAATATATAAAAGGGTTTACAAATTTTCATGTACTACTGTAGTAGTCACGTTGAAATGCACCATTATCTACATTCATTCACATTCTTATGCACTTAATCCTGAACAGGGTCATGGGAGAGCCGATGCCTAGCCAGCAGCATAGGGTGCAAGGTAGAAACAACCCTTTACAGGGCGCCAACCGTTGTAGAGCACATACACTTACACACACGCTGGGCACTTTTTAGAGACACCAACTAACCTAACATGCATGTCTTTGGACTGTGGGAGGACACCGAAGTACCCAGAGTAAACCAACGCAGACACAGGGAGAACATGCAGACTCCACACATATATACTGCTCACAAAAAATAAATGGAACACTCAAATAACACGTCCTAGATCTGAATGAATGAAATATTCTCATTAAATACTTTGTTCTGTTAAGTACAAAATCACACAAAAATCATCAAAGGAAATCAAATTTATTAACCAATGGAGGCCTGGATTTGGAGTCACACAAAAAAGTGGAAAAGTGGAAAAACACACTACGGGCTGAATCGCGTTGGCGTGGTACTCTTTTATTGGTTGTTTTTTTGTTAAGTACTCCCGCGCGCGGCTGGGTGTGTGTATATAAGCTCTGTTTTTCCCCAGTCGCATCGCGGGAGCATTATTTGTACGTCTGCGTGTTTCGTCCCGTCACGGATGTCCGGTCACGTTTGTATCAGGTTTGTTGTTGGACTTTATGCTAAGCTACGCTAGCGCAACGCACTCGCCACGCCACGCCATGCCTCGCAACTCCAGCTGGCAGGATATGTTTCAGCTCGAGTAACCCTTCTGTTTGTACTTTGGGACTGTGCTTTTGGTTGCGGCCCGTTGTGTGTTTCTTGCCTTAGTTTGCATTTTTGGACTCCTGTTCTGCACTATTAGCCTAGCCACGGCTAATGGCAGTGGTTGTATTTACTTTTGGCTCTCATGCCAGGTTTCTGTTCGCTGTGTTTTGATCTGAGTTCTGTATCGTACCTAGTGTTCTTGTGTTCGGTCCCTGTGCCAGGTTTTATTTCCTGTATTTCCATTGTTCTGAGTTCCAGCTTGTCATTTATTGCCAGGCTATTTTGTTATTTACTGTATCTGTTTGGTTTGTTTATTTTTTGTTTGTTATACTAATAAACTATGATTTCCTTTTGCCCTACTGGGATCTGCACAATCGTCTGCCTCTGTCCTCGTGACCCTCCTAACAGAGACATGATGTCCCAGATGTGCTCAATCGGATTCAGGTCTGGGGAACGGGCGGGCCAGTCCATAGCTTCAATGCCTTCATCTTGCAGGAACTGCTGACACACTCCAGCCACATGAGGTCTAGCATTGTCCTGCATTAGGAGTAACCCAGGGCCAACCACACCAGCATATGGTCTCACAAAGGGTCTGAGGATCTCATCTCGATACCTAATGGCAGTTAGGCTACCTCTGGCGAGCACATCGAGGGCTGTGTGGCCCTCCAAAGGAATGATACCCCACACCATTACTGACCCACTGCCAAACCGGTCATGCTGAAGGATGTTGCAGGCAGCAGATCGCTCTACACGGCATCTCCAGACTCTGTCATGTCTGTCACATGCTCAGTGTGAACCTGCTTTCATCTGTGAAGAGCACAGGGCGTCAATGGCGAATTTGCCAATCCTGGTGTTCTCTGGCAAATGGCAAGCGTCCTGCACGGTGTTGGGCTGTGAGCACAACCCCCATCTGTGGACGTCGAGCCCTCATACCATCCTCATGGAGTTGGTTTCTAACCGTTTGTGCAGACACATGCACATTTGTGGCCTGCTGGAGGTCATTTTGCAGGGCTCTGGCAGTGCTCCTCCTGTTCCTCCTTGCACAAAGGCGGAGGTAGCGGTCCTGCTGCTGGGTTGTTGCCCTCCTACGGCCTCCTCCACGTCTCCTGGTGTACTGGCCTGTTTCCTGGTAGCGCCTCCAGCCTCTGGACACTACGCTGACAGACACAGCAAACCTCCTTGCCACAGCTCGCATTGTGCCATCATGGATGAGCTGCACTACCTGAGCCACTTGTGTGGGTTGTAGAGTCCGTCTCATGCTACCATGAGTGTGAAAGCACCACCAACATTCAAAAGTGACCAAAACATCAGCCCAAAAGCATAGGTACTGAGAAGTGGTCTGTGGTCCCCACCTGCAGAACCACTCCTTTATTGAGTGTGTCTTGCTACTTTCCAATAATTTCCACCTGTGGTCTATTCCATTTGCACAACAGCATGTGAAATTGATTGTCAATCAGTGTTGGTTCCTAAGTGGACAGTTTGATTTCACAGATGTTGGATTTACTTGGAGTTATATTGTGTTGTGTAAGTGTTCCCTTTATTTTTTGAGCAGTGTAGATTCAGATCACTTCACCTGGGGATTGAACCCAGGACCTTCTTGCTATAAGGCAACAGTGCTACCCACTGAGTCACCCCCATTATCTACAGTTAAGTCAAAAATTTTAAAGTTCCAGCCAACTGGAACTGTGACAAACTTGCCTAGACAAGCAGCAAGTTTTATTTTGCTCCACACACTGTGGAATGGATAATAAGAGAAATTTCCTAAGGATACAGTTGGAGAGTTACAGAAAAAAAATAGCACTTTAGGAACTACCATCAGTTACCACCAACAAGCAGCAGATTATTTGGAAGGCTTGCCTGGAAAAATCCTTTGCCATCATCTAACCATAAATGTAAGCACCTGTAGTTTGCTATACACTACTGGGGTTTATTGTAAAAAGAAAGTGCAGTACAGTGAAAAGAACCTTAAGATGTTACAGAAGAAAAAAGTCCTGTTGTACTGGCAACGGGATGTTGTACAAAGCATTCAATTCAGGGCTGCCAATAATTGTGGCACATTCAGGTTTGTTGTGCCACCTATGAAATTAGCCCATATTTTAACCCATATTTACCAGGGGTGCCTACAATTGCGGATGGAACTGTATGTTCATAAGCTTTTAAAAACAGTATAATGGATCATATTCATAGATTAAAAATTAACTGCTTATCAGTTCATAGTTCCTTTAACTGTTTAAATTTATTTGCATTTGTACCACTGGTGACTTTTAACTGTTGGAGAATGTTATATTAAAGGGGTATACGAGTCGTGTTGACCATGACGGTCTCATATGAAAGCAACGTATCAAATATATCAACTACATAAATAACAGTGCTGTATCTGAATCGCTTTCAATAGATTTAAGCAATATTAAAATATAATGGCGTTTACCTAATGGTGCTGAAGTGAAGGCGTGCAGTGAAGCCCCGCCCCTCTCGGGAACGCGCTTGCAGTGATTGCCGCGCTTGTTCTGGATGCTGCTGCTGCTAGAGGAGCAGGAGAGGTTTTGCAGTACCGTTCCGCCTTCCTGGTCCAGGTTCAGTGTATACGGCCAAGCAGTGAGTGATTCTGTCTGGGTAAGTAAAAAATAACAAAACGGATCGATTTGAACAGCTGTGCACGTGTTTATGAGAGACACGCGGTTGCGTTAAACGCTGCAGATAGACCGGCTGGCGTGGGCTGATACTTTCACTGCTGCAAGGTTAAAACGTGACGACATTTCCCTGAAGAACTTATTGGCAAAATGGAGGATAATGTAGTTAAATGTAGTGAACGTCGATGGGAAGGTTATCATGGAATGATCGAAAATTGGAGGTTGTGTAGCTTTTCTGCAGTGTTGATTCAGAGCCAGTGCAGCCTCTTTGCCTATAATGACAGTATAAGCAACGCAGTTTCATGTACAGCAAAAGTAAATCATTTAGGAAACTCACTTTTCTTTGATTAGTAAATGAACGGCTTAACCCGTCCTGGAGGTATGTTCCTAAGTCTGTCTTTAATTCCAATCAGGCCTGAATAGGTTGCGTGGGCGTCCTGCCTCTGCGCACGTTCAGTTTGTAATATAACGTAGAAGCTAACTTGTAAATAATTAATATAAAGAAACTGTAATATGTGGGTTTATTTAGCCAGATATCGCATCTGTATGTTCCAACATTCCACTGCTTAGAGGTCTAATCAGAATAGGTGGAGACCTGTGATTGTGCATGTCGTTTTGCAGTAGGACCTACCTTGGGAACAGGTCCAGATGAAAACAGTGCTATGCTGCAGTGTATTGGAGCTACAAGTTTCTCAGTTCTTGAAACTTATTCTGCCTCATGCTTGAAAAGCGTGTTGAGCAGTAAGGCTTATGTTTAGTAGTATCATGTTTCTTTAACTGTTACCCACTTTTGGCCATTTCTTGAGCTCCAGTAACATAAGATCTTGGTGTTGTACAGTTTGTTCTCGTTTCACATCTTTTTCGCAAATACACCTCAATATGACTAGGCAGTCACAGACTCAACATTATCAATTGCTGTGGAAACGTCTTGTCTGTATTTCTAACCCTCATTCAACCCTCAGTGTCGACCAGTAAAGTCGAAAATAAAAGCCTGAAATGTTTTGGAGGTAACCCAGACACCTTCATTAGAACGATAGCTAAAAAGCCTGGTCTGTTCATTAATCTTTCTCTACACCGTCACACTGGGAAGCGACAAGTTGTTGAAGTCGCTCATGATTTATCTCTTGTGGGTGTGTAGTGAACTGCTTCTGTTCTCGCTTTGTACAGTAAGAAATGGTACTGGTTAAAATGTTTCATTTGTATTCATTCATTTTCATACCAAATTATTATTTTTTGAGTTGCTGGGAGCTGGTGTCCATCTCACAGCGAAGGACAGGAACCGACTCTAGACGGGGTGCAAATCCATTGCAGAGCACATGCACACACTTACTCACACTGGAACACTTTAGAGATACCAGTTGACCTTGGAATGTGGGAGGAGACCAGAGTACCTGGAGGAAACCCACGCAACCACTGGGAGAACATGCAAACTCCACACAGACGAAGTCCGGGTTGGGATTTGAACTGGGGATCTTTGGAGCTGTAATCACTGTATTACTGTGCTACCTTCATTAATTCAATAAAATCATGGTACATATCTATGTAAGGGTTATTCATTTCACTTTTACTTATACACCAAACACTGCTGAGGGAACTGTACCTGTTAGGGTTGAGTTTCCAAGTAACGTCATACACTTGTTTTGTTCGAGTTCACAGCCTCTACAGGAGCCATTTACATTTTACTGCATTTAGCAGATGACTGTATCCTGATAAAGATGACTTACAGCTGATAAAAGTTTACAGTACAAGTAATTATTGAATAAGGACTTTGTTCAGAGGCAGTAACAATAGTGCCACCATGATCACAATCATTTGTTGTGATATGCAACAAGAAGGCAGAGCAACAAGTGACCCTCGAATTGAATATGTGTGCATTTTACTCAGATTTATACGGCATGGTATTGCAACAAATGCTATTTACACTAGAGACAGACAAAGTGAAAGGCACCCATTCATCTCCCAGTGGACGAACAGTGTAGAGCCGTGACACAGCGACAAACTACTTTATAGATAGTAACAAATTGCACTCAAATCAGGAAACGTTGGGAAATTATGGAAAATGCAAAAAAACAAACAAACACAGTGTTCCTTACATTTACTTTGACTTATATTAATGGTATCCAAAAGCCATGTTGACTTCTCTGGGCTTGGAAACGTGTACTGTGGTCAGACCAATCAGTATTCCAGATCTTTTTTTGGAAGAAATGGACGTCATGTGCTCCGGACCAAAGCCGTAGAGGACCATCCAGACTGTTATCAGCAACAAGTCCAAAAGCCATGCT
The DNA here is from genome assembly GCA_025084515.1 of Ancistrus triradiatus. Taxonomy (NCBI): domain Eukaryota; kingdom Metazoa; phylum Chordata; class Actinopteri; order Siluriformes; family Loricariidae; genus Ancistrus; species Ancistrus triradiatus. The sequence goes on along the minus strand of JAJAGP010000215.1, from coordinate 534,846 downwards.
CTGTCATGGTATGTGGTTGGGTCAGTGCCTGTTTGTTAAAGGTCATTGTCAGTTCTGTGATGGCAGCATTAATGAAGAAAAGTACACTGAGGTTTTACTGCGACATAAGCTGCCTTTAAGACGACATCGTTTCGAGGGACATCCATGCATTTTTTAACAAGACAATGCGAAACCACATGCTGCACACATTACAAAGGCCTGGTTGTTGAAGAAGTGGATACAGGTACTGGACTGACCTGCCTCCACAGAATATGTGGAGAATTTATAAATGTAAAATATGGCGATGACGACCCAGTATTGTTGTGCACCTTAAACATGTTTGAAGGAAGAAAGGGAAAAAATAGCAAATGATGTACTAAATCGCTTAGTATCCTCTGTGCCGAAATGTCTTAAGTGTCGTGAGAAGAAATGGCAACATTACAAAGTGGTAAATGCTTTACTGTCCCACTTTTTTGGAATATGTTGTAGGCCTGAATTGTGGGTCCACAGGTATATGAATGGTTGCCTTTCACTTTTTTTTCTCCCTAGTTTGTTGCAATACCCAGTTGTACAAATTGCATAATGTATACATTTTTAATTCGAGGATCACTTGTCACTCGGCCTTCTTGCTGCATATCAATACAGTGGGGCAAAACAGTATTTGGTCAGTCACTGATTGTGGAAGTTCTCTGACTTAGAAAGATGAGAGAGGTCTGTAATTTTCATCATAGGTACACTTCAATTATGAGCGACAAAATGAGAAGAAGAAAAAATCCAGGAAATCACATTGTAGGATTTTTAAAGAATTTAATTGTAAATTATGGTGGAAAATAAGTATTTGGTCAATAAAATTTGGTTTTGGTTTAAAACTCAATACTTTGGTAACATAACCTTTGTCGGCAATGACAGAGGTCAAACGTTTCCTGTAAGTCTTCACCAGGTTGGCACACACTGGAGCTGGTATTTTGGCCCATTCCTCCATCCATGCAGATCTCCTCTAGAGCAGTGATGTTTTGGGGCAACACGGACTTTCAACACTCTCCACAAATTTTCTATGAGGCTGAGGTGTGGAGACTGGCTAGGGCCACTCCAGGACCTTGAAAAATGCTTTTTACGGAGCCACTCCTTCGTTTGCCCAAGCGGTGGTGTTTGGGATTTGGGATCATTGTCATGCTGGAAGACCCAGCCATGTTCCATCTTCAGTACTCTCACTGATGGAAGGAGGTTTTGGGCTTAAAATCTCACGATACATGGCCCCGTTCATTCTTTCCCTTAACACGGATCAGTCGTCTGTTCCCCTTTTGCATAAAAAACCAGCCCCAAAGCATGAGGTCTCCACCCCCCATGCTTCACAGTAGGTATGGCTCAACTCAGAAGTCTTCTTCCTCCAAACACGGCGAGTTTTTCAGTTTTTACCAAAAAAGTTTTATTTTAGTTTCATCTGACCACATGATATTCTCCCAATCCTCTTCTGGATCATCCATATGCTCTCTGGCAAACTTCAGACGGGCCTGGGCATGTACTGGCTTAAGCAGGGGGGCACGCCTGGCACTGCAGGATCTGAGTCCCTCTCGGCATAGTGTGTTACTGATGGTAGCCTTTGTTACTTTGGTCCCAGCTCTTTGCAGGTCATTCATCAGGTCCCTCCGTGTAGTTCTGAGATTTTTGCTCACTGTTCTCATGATCATTTTGACCCCACGGGATGAGATCTTGCGTGGAGCCCCAGATCGAGGGAGATTATCAATGGTCTTGTATGTCTTACAATTGCTCCCACAGTTGATTTATTCACACCAACCTGCTTGCCTATTGTAGATTCACTTTTCCCTGCCTGGTGCAGGTCTACAATTTTCTTTTTGGTGTCCTTCGACAGCACTTTGGTCTTGGCCATGGTTGAGTTTGGAGTCTGACTGTTTGAGGCTTTGTACAGGTGTCTTTTATACAGATAACGAGGTCAAACAGGTGCCATTAATACACTTAACGAGTGGAGGACAGAAGAGCTTCTTAAAGAAGTTGTTACAGGTCTGTGAGAGCCAGAAATCTTGCTTTTTTTGTGTATAAAAAATACTTATTTTCCACCATGATTTACAATTAAATTCTTTAAAAATCCTACATTGTGATTTCCTGGATTTTTTTTCTCATTTTGTCTCTCATTGTTGAAGTGTAGCTATGATGAAAATTACAGAACTCTCTCATCTTTCTAAGTCAGAGAACTTGCACAATCAGTGACTGACTAAATACTTTTTTGCCCCACTGTATGTTATGTCACTGGGTTTGTCTCTGTCAAGGAAATAATTACAGTGATACCTCGGTCATTAATTTGTTCAGAAGGCTTGTCGAGAACAGAAAACAAGTACAGAGCAGAATTATTCCCATAAGGAATAATTATTAATCTGTTCCAGACCATCAGAATATCCACATTGTATGATATGCATTTTATGCATTAATGGAGTTGTATTGTACAGGAGCTCCCTGGGACTGTGGTAGCCTAGCGGGTAAGGTACTGGACTATGGACCAGAAGGTCCAGGGTTCAAATCCCACCTCTGCCAAGCTGCCACTGTTGGGTCCTTGAGCAAGGCCCTTAACCCACAATTGCTTGGATTGTAAGATTGTATCAATTGTAAGTCGCACTGGACAAGGGCGTCTGCCAAATGTTGTAAATATAAATGATAGACGATGGGGATATGTTCAAAAAAATCCACCGTAAGTTAAATGCATCATGAACTGAGGAGTTTTAACGAGTGTTTGGTAGAGAGGGCCAAGGTTCACAGCAAATTATGTAAAGTACATTATAAACAGGAAACTGTACAGCTCTGAACAGTCTCAACAATCAGTCTAAACAGCTCACATGTTAACCTTTCTCCTCTTGAACCAGGAAACGTCTCCATTGTTGATGTTTTATACTGCTCACAGATTATTTTTGGATATTTCTACTAGTAGTAATAAAAGTGTTTTATTTGTATTGCACCTTACACAATCACAAAATCACTCAGTACTCAAACTATATAGACAAATTGAACGATAAGGAGTTTGCAGAGTCATTTATTGATGTATTGCTGGGGCCTCCATCGATCAAACTTGTTTTGAGGCCAAAGTCATCACCATGAGCACTGTCATGTTCATCAAATCATTCCCAAACAATTTTGCAGCGTGTCAGGGTGAAAGAGGCATTGTCTTGAATATTTTGCCATGAAGGGGTGTACGTGGCTACAACAATGTTTAGGTAGGTTGTATGTGTCAAAGTAACATTCGTATGTATGTTGGAGCTACTGTTGGATATCAAAAAACTGCCTCCATATCCAAAATTCAAAGAACTGAGTACCTGTTAATTTTTGATCCACTTATTACTATTAACACGTTTTATGCTTCAAATGCTCGGCCATGATTTGTGCAAAAATACATCTGTATTAAGGTGGTGTCTGTCTGCAAGGATCGGTGAGTCATGCAATTACTTACATCGTCACATTTTTTTTTTTTTTTTTGCTGTGCTCCGCTGGAGCAGTAGCAATAGATGGACACTAAAAGACGCTCAACGGTTTGCTACTTTGAGACAAAATGAAAAGGCTAAATGCAATGTGTGGAAAGTTGATCTGTTGTAAAGGAAGTTCCAACTCCAGCATGGCGAAACATCTAAGGCGTGATCTTGAGCTTCAGCAGTGTACCGTGTTCCACCGACTACGCTCTTCTAGCCTGAATCTGGGAGAGTCTAAAACATTTAACATGAACAAAGCTTAACGTGGTTTTATTTCCTAAAACAAATGACCTAGGAAAACCAAATTTCTTGCAGTTATTGCTGATCATAAGTCATCTCTATGGCTGAATGCCTGCCCCTAGTTTGTACTTAAATACAGGTAAGTTTATTTTAGTTTAGAGTGACTGCAATGTGCCACTGAACCATCTGATGTAGAAGCCCTGAAGAGCAAAACAACTTGACAAAGAGAAGACAACAACAACGCCGAAAACACGATCAAAACAGGTGCTGGGTAAAGTGAGGATGGTGCTGGGTTCAGATGACTGTATCCCAGTGGTGAACTCAGCACAACACTTGTTTTAGGCATGTTTTTAAGGTTTGCTCATATTCATACTGTGTCAATTTTGCATCATTTAATGTAAAATCACAAAAATTCTGAAAATATGTACTAAGTGTATCAGAAAGGTGTGCATGGATCATCCACAACCATATTTACGTTAATCAAATCAGAATGTAACCGATCTGTAACCCAGCACGTGTATGTCAATAAGTACATGCATTTTCCAGTTCAGGGTTGCTTAAAGTTATTGTGTTTGTTGGTTGCTGTTGCGTTTCTGGGTTTGCCTTGGTGTTTTCTGTTTGTTAATTTGTTTTGGGCTTCCGTACTTTAGTAAATGAAATGGAGAGAAGTTGGCCTTATCAAATGGTTCTTAGCCTTAAACAATTCAGTTTACAGATAGGCTGATTGAACACAAACACAACTTCTTATTGAAATGGCCATAGTTTGAAGACAGATTGATTTTCAATACAATGCTTTGACGTTAAAGTGCAGTATTAAATTGGACGTTGTCCATTGTTGATGAGCCATGTAGGAATTGCAGTCATTTCCATACACCGTTCGGCTTCGTTGTTCTTGCCCAGCTGTATGTCTTTGTAGAGCTTATTCTGCATTTAGCACTTGCGTTTCAAGTCTGTTGTTGTGAAGTAAGCAGGCAATCATGGGTTATGAGAAATCAGAAATCAGGCTGCATCAACCAGTGAGCCAGCCATATGTGTCCAAATCAGTGATCTGGTACATTGTGAGACAGCGAGGTCACACTGGTGAGAATAGCTTTAGCAAACAAACAGATGACAGAACACTAGAGTTGAAAGATAATGAGGATCATATCAAAGACAGTCACCAGGATAATAAATGTGTAAAACTCATTAGAGAAGTAAACTTGCAGGATACCAACAAACATTTGGAGTGAGATTTGTTTTCTAGAGGCTGTGGGAAAATAAGGATGTATGGGAAATAGGAACTGGGTTTGAGTCCCAGCAGAATGCAGTGGAGAGGAGGGGCAGTAGTTTGGGAACTCTGTCAGAATACAAGTGGAGCAGTGCGGCAAAAGTAGCACTGCAGCCATTTGGCCGAGTCAAGCTAGGTGCAGAGCTTGCTGCTGGGCTAATGTAATTTAGCATCATGTTGTTTAGCATGTGGTTCTGTATTTCTGGCTTACAGTTCTACAAAATTAAATTAATGTCTGAAATCATATTGATTAGAACTCCCACTTTTCTTTTTTTTTCTCGTGACTTTCTGTAAAGGGGGGGGGACTTCAGTTTTTCCTTTTATGTTGGGTTTGATTTGTTAACTTGCAGGAGTTGGCTAAAATTATAAATAATAAAGAAGAAAGAAAAATGACAAAAAGTGGAAATTGAAGTGACAGGATTATAGATGGATCAGTCTGTCTTAACTGAGCTATAGGATGATTGGCTAAGCCTAATACTTACGCTGCTTGGAAGTCTGATTTGCATGAGGTAAAGAAACAACTATGGCTTTAAATTAATTATTAAGAACTAAGTAATTGTTACACCAAACTCAGACTGTTACAGTGTCACAGTTTGGTGGTTAAAAGTCCCAAATTAGGGTTTTCTGCCTGTTAACTAGTGAAAAAACTGTTCAGTAAAGAACACTCAACGTGATTTGTGTTACAGCACACATTAGTGTAATTGCAGCAGCATTTATCATTTTGACATTTAAAGTTTGTTAAATTGGAATAACTAATTTTGTACTTACGTAAGTAAGGATTATTATATAACACAATTTATACTCCGAGGCAGTTCACAGAGTTTAAAGACTTTAAACAAATAAAGAAGTGTAAAAGCATGATTAAAAGATTATAAGAATGCATATAACTGTAAATCTAGCTTTGAGACTTACTCCTATAGTATACCTCATTCTACAGTGCGAGTGTTTTGTTCACAGTCGTGCCTTCTTTATAAAGAAATGCGAATATTTATTTATGAGCACTTGAGCGAGATGAGAGTTTGACCTGAGTGCGCCATCAGGTCTGTCTCGTTATGTAGTGAGTGCCCGTGCTGCCTACTTCCTATGTAGGACATTCTCTATATAAAGCTTTATAACCCACAATGGAAGCCTAAGACTGGTTAATGAGACAGTCTACGGAGTTACTGATTGCATCACCGATTGTTCATGCCCCCTGCATGCAGTCAGTGTACACAACCGTATTTCAAACGTTAGCACGAACGCTAGGAAGATTTATGGTTCTAGAATGGATTCTAGTCTTTGCTGTTTTATTGGAGTTTTCAACTTTCCTTATGACTTATTTTTGGAGGAACAGCGTAACGCGTCATTTTTTCTGGATGAGATGTGATACGAGGAACAGATAAAATGTTAGCACATTTAGCTGTAAATGGACATAAATTAAATGATTAAAACTGGCAAGAGCCAAAGTATTAATATGTACTTTTAAAGTTTTTAAAAAGTACATTTACTAGAACAACAGGTGCAATTTATTGTATGAAGCCTTCCACATAATCCTGCAACTGATCTCAGAGCAACCTGAGCAAGGAGAAGCCAAAAACTTTTATCTCAGGGAGGGTACGGGGTTGACCAGGTTCCTAGATATCACGTATTATTTTGAAGACTGTGGTTGGTTTTAACCCACGTCACTCACTCAGTCTCTCTCTCTATCTCTCTCTCACACCATGAAATGCACTCTTAATTACGGAAATACTGTATAGCCTATTATAAGCCTTTGAAATAACAGGTAGACCATTTCTGCGTATTTTACACTAATCACACACGTTTATTTGTTTCATTTTAGTGACAGTGTATTTACCAGGCTGGTCATTTTTGTAACCTGCTTATTCTATTGGATAACCTCTGAACTGGAGGAAATGCTGCTCCACTCTTGTCTGGTATCTGTTGCTTCTGTGTCTAATCTTTTTAACTGGTGGAGTTGTTTCATGTGTAACATTCAGTTCAGGCATTACACCACTGTTGCGCTGGCTAGGACATGTGAGTGAATCAACCACAAGCATTATTCCTGCAAGATCTAATCGTTAGCGATCGTCAGTTAGTTCATTAGTTTCATTATCTCACTGTTATTCAGTGTTTGGAAAACGTTTCTTCTGCCTTGTCGTCATTTCTCCTCTGCTTAAGAGAACTCCTAAGACTCCTAAAAGTCCTCCTCCCTACTCCTAAGCAGTTTTTCAATTTAGGAGCTCTTTTAGGGGTTAAGATGCTGTATTAATAGCTTTTATCTTTACTAGGATTTACCTCTAACCTTAAGAGGGAGACGCCCACAATTCTAAGATTTTCTTAGAATTTTGTCACGAGGAGCTAATCTTGGCCCTAAGATTCTTTATGAATACAGTCCCTGGAGTTTGCTAAATGCTACTGGAACTTGGACTGGAAATGTGTTTTTTGGTCAGATGAAATGGAAATTGAGCTTTTTTAAATCAACAAACACTCAAGGTGGTTTGACATGAAATTATGACTGCACTGAAAGGAACCTAAAACCCACTTTTGAGTATGGTTGAGGATCCTTGATGTTGTGGGGCTATTTTTTCTCCAAACCCCCCACGAACCTCATAGCATCATGGACTATATTAATTACCAGGACATTTTAAAACATAATCTGTCAGGCTCTGCCATGAAATTCGACATCAGGACATCATTGTATATTTCAGCAGGGAATGATCCATATCCATCTAACGTGCAGATCTCTCTCTTACTGTCTTTCTTACAAGGAGTCTGACCAGGTCATGGCCCTTGATCGATTTGCATGTTCAAAAAGAATAACCACCAGAGATTAGTTTCTGCTGTGGCTGGTGGAGTTTATTTCCCTGTTAATGAAATTTATTTTACTGCTTTGATTTCCATAGTACAGGTACTCCCAGATTTATGAAGGGGAAACATTCTGACGTATCCATTGTTAGTTGAATTTTTCGTAAATTGAGGAGTTTAATATATACTTTATATATCATAGCGCAACCTATGTTAAACATGTTTAAACATGATCACGACCAAGGCTTTTCCGCACTACATTTCCCAGCGCTCATCACTTCCACCATGTGACTCCTTACATCATGCAGTGCCAAGTACTAGAGAGTATTGTAGTGCGTATGTACCTTAAACATGGTTAAAACAATTACACTTAAAAATCCCAGTTTGTCCAGGAGTAGGTAAATGTTTCAAAACATGTCTTTGATTTTAGTGGGACTTTAAATAGAAATGTAAGTTAGGTGTGTAAAGGCCTAACAGAAACAGATTAGTAATTTTTGTAATTCCATTTAACTGACAGCCACTCATTACTACAACAACGAGAGATGTAATGTACAGAATTAAACAGAAACATGTAATAAAAACTGGGGATGAAGAAGAGTGGTGAGAAAATGGACTTTTACCATCCATCTTTATTTTAGCATTGTCATTTTACTGTGTCCTGACAGGTTGCGTTGTAGTGAGCTTCTTTAAGTGCAGGAGTGCTTTGCTCAGTGTTGTAGCAATTACTTTAAAAAATAAAATATTTTTAAATATAAATTAATCACTTTACCAATTCTGCAGTGCTGATACTGCAGGTACAGTTGTTAAAGCAACAACATAGCCTGGTTCTGTGTGGCTGTGCTCCAGGGGGTATTAAGGGGCTTTGCTCTAGCATGTGTATGGTCATAAAAATACAGTGCCTCCAACTGCATGCTGGGAAGATACTGTGAGCTACAGAAAAAGGACCTGGGGCTGTGTCCTTGAGAGATATTCTCTTTCAGTTGCACATAAGCAGCACTGTGATAATCTGCTTTAGGTTTCATGTGGCCAGTTGTTTCTGTCCATGCAGCTACACTGCACTTTGTTGAGTCATCTGTTGTATCTGGTGTCACATAAAATAAGTTCTGTGTATATGAC
>JAJAGP010000215.1:393490-520990 GCA_025084515.1 Ancistrus triradiatus | reverse complement strand
GTTCACAGTGACTCTTCTGTTTCAGACGTCACTTTTAACACATGGACTTCCTGGTATAATCTCAAATCTGTTCTTGGCAAAAGAGCAAGAGATCAAGTGTTCATTTGGAACAGTGGGTGTGAATGCTATGCCATGCCAATGATAAACATGGTCCAAAACCAGTTAGTTTAGTATTAATGTGGAAGTGCTGGTTTTCAAGTGTGTTATATTGGTGGGCAATGTGTTACTTTATTAGGCCCAATGTAAAAAAACAAAACAATCAAAAAAGCTAGGGTTCAGTTAATATATAACAGCAATATTTGCAAAACAATGATTTAAAAAGCTTGATAGAGATTGTGAGATTGATAGACAATGTCAGTTTGAACATGATTACATTTCAGATTTGCTGTATTATGTAATTATTTGGAAAACCATTAAAATGAATATAATTGTTTAATTGAGTGTTAAATCGGATTCAGTTGCAGTATGTTTAATTGCATAATGATGCTTAGATGTTGTGTTAGTTCAGCAGAGCTTCAAGTGTTTTGCAGCTGTTTTTCATTTGTACTCAGTATCTGGTGCCTCTCATGTCAGTGTCCAGCACTGATGAATTCTTGTTGCCCTGATACCACCGTACCATGGTTGCAATGTCCTGGTGAAACCTTTTACCATGTTTGTCACCGACTGCACAAAGATCAGCAGGGAATAGGTGTGAATGTAGAAATGATTTTTAATGATCTTTTTTATAGGTTTGTAGCTTGCTCTGCTGTCGTCAGGAGTACATAGAAAATAATGCGTTATATGTTGGGCTGCAACAAAGAATCGATAATAACCGATTATTAAAAGTGTCGACAACTAATTTCATTATCGATTCGTTGTGTCACATGATTTATGTGTCCCCCGCTTTATCATATCCGCTTACGTTACTTGCGGCACTTCACGCTGGAAAAAAAAATACGAGCGATTGAACGGAGCGAGGCGGGGCCAACGCGGAATCTTCAAAATAAGTTGGCATTAAGAATTAAATAAATTATGACCGACGCAGAGAAGAAAGTTCGGCTTAAGTCCTCAAAAGTGTAGGAACATGTGTAACATGCAAGCTTTGCAAAAGTGATCTGACCGGTGCTGATGCAGCCCTCGAAACGAAAGAATGTTGCAGTCACCGATGAGGATGATCGGAGCTCATCAACAGCGTAAGTCACCACAATATCCCGAGTTTGTTCCATTTTGAATTGAGGAAACGTAACGGTGCACTCATACTATGCGAACTGGAATAGCACGGTTGATGCTTGTTAGCTGGATAATGACAGTTATGGAGTTAAGAGACAGATATTCTATATTGGCCAGGCTAGCCAAGTCCTATTTATGCATTCCTGCTACTTCAACACTGTCTGAGCGTTTACTTTCTGCGGCAGGAAATATAGTCTCTAAAAAGAGAGCCAGCTTTAGCCAGGAGCATGTTGACATGATAACATTTTTGGCTTGCAATGCAAAGTTCCTAAAGAAAAACCGTGAATGAGTTGTATGTAGTGTTTGCACTTATTTTTCTTTATTATTTAATTTATTTTAATTTATTTATAAGTTTAATTTATTATTATTCATTTGTTGTAAGCACTAATTTGCTTTGTTATTTAATGTTATATTTCTGAATAAAGACATGGAAAGGTGTTTTTTTTTTTTTTTTTTTTTTTTTTTTAATTTATTTTTTTTTACCCGATTCATCGATTTAATTGAAAAAATAATCCACCGATTAATCGATTATTAAAATAATCGTTAGTTGCAGCCCTAGTTGTATGCATTATATTCTAATATAGGCCACTGGTTTGTGCCTGTGTGGTTCGCTAGCTCTTTAGCCTCTTGCATTTTGTTTGGTTTGTCGGGTGATGCATTTTTATACGACTTATTAAAATTGTTATTCCGAGTTTTCGGCGTTTATCCTTCATGGCTTATTTTTGCCGCATATGTAATCCAAACAGCACACTCTGAAGAGCTTTCATGCTGAAGACATGGTTGTGTTCAAAATGGATCGCTGACTCCTTACTAGTGGGACACTCATCCGTAATGTGGTATTTAGGGACCCTACTTAGCTAGACTAAGTAGCACTCAGAACACAACCGAAACCTATAATGCTTCCTTCTCATCAGGAAACAAACCCTCAAGTGGTTGAAACTTTACACAACTGAGCTGAATGGGCTCTTTGCACAATTACTTCTGCATTCTCTTAGTACTTCTCTAGCATTTCCGGTTTTGCCACTACACTTGCAATGAGCCACCAGAATGCCATTAAGTGGTCATAGCTTGTGAATGTATTACATTAACAACAAATTGGTTATCAAATTGTCAGTGTATTGCATATATCGTGGTACTATAGTAATACCCCGAAATTTACGGGGGTTACGCTCATAGACCCCCTGAGAATTTTGGACAGACAACTAACAAAGGCCTATACATATCTGTCTTCATATGTTAAACCATAAATATGTCCCCAAAATACTTCACGTTCATTTAAAAATTTATTTGGATACAGTAGCGTCAGCGGTACTCCCTATAAATGTAAATAACCTACTAATGCAAATGGTTATGTTTGTATTTTATATTAACGTTAGAAATATGATAATATATGCAGTATAATTAGATACAGTAAGTAGAACATTTGTGTTAGAGTATTAGAAATTATATATAGGTAGTAGTCTCGATCAGTTGATGTTGGAAACGTATGCAAAGTATGCATGATGTAACAATCAAATGATGCATGAACTCTGTTTCATAATACGACAGTAATATAATATGATAAAATATGCAGTATTATTGGATACAGTAAGTAAAACATTATTTTCATGAAATCATCTGTTTATTTATTTATTTATTTATTTTTTCACAAATTAACGCTAAAAATTATATATACAACTTACCGTCTACAAACAATCTGCGGATTACAGTGGGGCAAAAAAGTATTTAGTCAGCCACTGATTGTGTAAGTTCTCCTACTTAGAAAAATGAGAGGGGTCTGTAATTTGCATAGGTACACTGCTATGAGAGACAAAATGAGAAAAAAAAATCCAGGAAATCACATTGTAGGATTTTTAAAGAATTTAATTGTAAAATAGGGGGGAAAATAAGTATTTGGTCAATAAATTTGGTTCAACTCAATACTTTGTAACATAACCTTTGTTGGCAATGACAGAGGTCAGACATTTCCTGTAAGTCTTTACCAGGTTGGCACAAACTGTAGCTGGTATTTTGGCCCATTCCTCCATGCAGATCTCCTCTAGAGCAGTGATGTTTTGGGGCAACACGGACTTTCAACTCCACCCACAATTTTTTTTTATAGGGTTGAGCCCTGGAGACTGGCTAGGCCACTCTAGGACCTTGAAATGCTTTTTACAGGGCCACTCCTTCGTTGCCCGAGCAGTGTGTTTGGGATCATTGTCATGCTGGAAGATCCAGCCACGTTCCATCTTCAGTGCTCTCACTGATGGAAGGAGGTTTTGGCTTAAAATCTCACGATACATGGCCTTGTTCGTTCTTCCCTTAACATGGACCAGTCCTCCTGTCCCCTCTGCAGAAAAACAGCCCCAAAGCATGATGTTTTCACCCCTATGCTTCCCAATAGGTATGGTGCAACTCGGCATTCTTCTTCCTCCAGTTGAGTTTTTACCAAAAAGTTCTATTTTGGTTCCATCTGACCACATGATATTCTCCCAATCCTCTTCTGGATCATCCATATGCTCTCTGGCAAACTTCAGACGGGCCTGGACATGTACTGGTTTAAGCAGGGGGACACGCCTGGCACTGCAGGATCGGAGTCCCTCTCGGCATAGTGTGTTACTGATGGTAGCCTCGTTACTTTGGTCCCAGCTCTCTGCAGGTCATTCATCAGGTCCTTCCGTGTAGTTCTGGGATTTTTGATCATCGTTCTCATGATCATTTTGACCTCACGGGATGGGATCTTGCGTGGTGCTCCAGATCAAGGGAGATTATTAATGGTCTTGTATGGCTTCCATTTTCTTACAATTGCTCCCACAGTTGATTTATTCACACCAACCTGCTTGCCTATTGTAGATTCACTCTTCCCAGCCTGGTGCAGGTCTACAATTTTCTTCCTGGTGTCTTTCGACAGCTCTTTGGTCTTGAGTTTGGAGTCTGACTGTTTGAGGCTGTGGACAGGTGTATTTTATACAGATAATGATTTCAAACTGGTGTCATTAATACAGGTAACGAGAGGAGGACAGAAGAGCTTCCTAAATAAGAAGTTGCAGGTCTGTGAAAAATCTTTGTGGGTTACTTATTTTCCACCATGATTTACAATTAAATTCTTCAAAAATCCTATAATGTGATTTCCTGGATTTTTTTTTTCTGATTTTGTTTCTTATAGTTGAAGTGTAGCTATGATGAAAATTACCGACTACTCTCTTTCTAAGTAGGAGAACTTCCACAATCAGTCGCTGACTAAATACTTTTTTGCCCCACTGTACATCTGCTGGACCTGCAAATTAAGTGTTAGGTTCCAAGGAAAAAAAATGCGAATTCGTGAAGCTGCAGATTCAGAAGCGTGAATTTTCAGGGTATTACTGTATGTTACCTGGTGTAAAATTGCATATCCTCGTTGGAGCCAGCAAAACGGTTTATTAGTCCAACATTCAGCTGGACGCGTAGTTCCTGTAGCCAATTTCTCAGCTCTTCTACTTCACGTGACAGATCTTCAGTTTCTGTGCAAGACATGTCCAGAGATGACGGCTCAGGGACAGCACAGCAATCATGATCCATTGTAAGATCTGTTGATGGATCTTCCAGGAAGGCGGATTCAGCCGGTCTTTCCCTGCACCGCGGTGTCTGAGTGCTGTAGTAGGCACTGTACATTTTGCAAGTGGTCTGGTATGAAATGTTTGCTACAGACCTCCTTTTGCAGAGAAATGATAGTGATCCCAACGGATATTTATTAGCCATTTATTAGCCTGAGGTCACTTTGGGCTGGGAAACTATGGAAACTTAACCTTCCATTAAATTTCGCAGACACGACAGTGCTCTGCATATTTCTTCTGGAACGGTGTTATCTTAAAAAAAAAAAACGTACTATGGACACTAATTTTGATATGCGCTAGTGAAAAATGGAAAGTTTGGAGAACGCTGAGGAATTGTAAACAACGCGACCAGAAATGTACGAGCCGTACTAGTTGAAAACGTAAGCGTGTCATGCCATGGATGCAAGAAGTCTGTTATGAATTATAGTTAGTAAAAGTAATAATGTACATTTTAAAACGACTTCGTCACAGTTATTAAAACGTTTTGCATGTGTTGTGTCGTGGGTTTACTTTAGCAGCCAAGGAAACGTTCAATCCTTCCTTAATAGTGAACGTTGGACGTGGTCATTGGGAAAGCATGACAGCTTTCAGGCTCTAATTTGATGAATCTGTAATAAAATGCCATTTGAGGAGGAGGAGGGGGATGTAAAGAAGTTTGTCGGATGTTCTTGGCAGTTCCGGAAGCTAGACATTTTTATACCTGGTGACAGCAATGTTACGGGTGCGTGGACAGAGGCAGACGGAGTCGCAGGTTGGACAAAAGTAAATCATATTTATTTAATAATAACAAAATACTAAGAAAACGGTCAATAAACAGTCCACAACAATAACTACAAAACCAAAACCTGGCATGAGAGCCGAAAAGGAAAATAACTTGAACAATAAACTGAACAGAGAAAAATACACAACAAACAGAAACCTGGCGTGGTAGCCGAAATAAAATAAAACAGCTGTTAGCCACCGCTAGGCTAACGGTACAAAGCTAGTCCCAAAGCACAAGAGAAAACAGTCCCAACAGTTCACAAAAACACAAAATAAGCAGCAAAAAATTCATCCAAACGAATTACTTTTCTTGGCGTGGCGTGGCATGAACGTCAGTAGCGCTAGCGTAGCGTAGCATAGCATAGAATAGCATAGACGAAGATTCAAACAAAGCAAGAACGCGACCGTAGTTCACTCGCAAAGTGAAACAATGCTCCTGCGACGCAACCGGGGAAAAACCAGCACTTAAATACATACGGCCCAGCCGCGCGCAATTAACTAAATAGAAACCAATAACGAAAGGCCACGCCAACGTGATCAGCCAGCATTAGTCCAGGGTACGACCATCTTGGAAATCACGGCGAATTGTGGGAAATGAAGTCCATACCCACAAGACGCCGTGAAAATGACGAAAACACCGGGGGCAGGACACGCACCCTGACAGTACCCCCCCCCCCACCAAGAGTCTATCCACGGGCTCCCAAACCCCTCCCAGGGGTGCAAAGGACGTCCAATGGATTCCTCTCTGGGCGCTGGCATCGAACTCGGGTGGGCGGAGGGAGGCTGGACAGAGGGTCCGGACCGCCGGTCCCTTGAAGACGTGGACTGCCTGTGAAGACTCCCTTGGAGTAGCCAAGCCGGAATACAGGGCATCAGGAAGGCCCCCTCTCGAACAGACGGTCCCCAAAAAACCCTGGCGAGACAGGACGGCCTCCTGGACGGCTTCTGGAGACATGATGGCCCTCTGGAGGGTCCCTGGAGACTTGACAGCCTCCCGGAAAGCCTCTGGCGACTTGACGACCCTCTGAGAGGCCTCTGGAGACATGACGGCCCTCAGGAGGACCTCAGAAGACTTGACGGCCTGACTTGGCTTGACGACGGTCTCTTGGGAGGCCTGACTAGTCGTGACGGCCTCTTGGGAGGCCTGACTTGGCTTGACGGCCTCCAAGACAGCCTCTGGAAACATAACTGCCTTCTGGGCGGCCTCAGGGAACTTGATGGCCATCAGGACAGCCTTTCTTGGCTTGACGGCCTCCTGGCAGTCCCTTCTTGACTTGACGGCCTCCTGGGTGGCGCCTCTTGGCTTGACGGCCCCCAAGACGGCCTCTGAAAACATAACGGCCTTCTGGCGGTCCCCTCTTGACTTAAAGGCCTCCTGGGTGGCCTCTCTTGACTTGACAGCCTCCAAGACAGCCTCTGGAAATGTTACGGCTTTCTGGGTGGCCTCAGGGAACTTGATGGCCATGAGGAAGGCCTTTCTTGACTTGACGGCCTCCTGGCCATCTCCTCTTGACTTGACGACTCCCGGGTCAGCCTGGCTTGACTTGACATGGTGCCTCCCGTGAAGGCTTGACTTGACATGGTGCTTCCCGCGAAGGCTTGACTTGACATGGAGCCTCCCGTGACAGACGAGCTGGGCGCTGATACAGGAACTGATGACCTTGCTGCTGGTCCAGGAGCTGATGTTGTATGTGCTTACACAGGAGCCGATGACGTTGGTGCAGGCACTGGAGTAGCCGACCTTGACGCAGACTCAGTCGCTGACGACCTTGGTGCAGGTACAGGGGCTGATGGTGTCATGTGCCCAGCCCCAAACCCAGGAGACCCTGCAACCATGGGCAGACCTCTAACCAACGCGGCTATGGGACCAGGCGACACGACCGACTTGGACCCGGAAATGGAAACAACACACGAGGGTGAGACGGCCCACAGCTCATCATTTGAGCTGAGCTCTGAATGCACGTAACTAGACGCTAGTGACTCAACCGAGGGGCTACGAGACATGACCAGCTCTACTGCTGGGCTAACGGGCAAGAGGAACACCGACGCAAGGCTAGAGCACTCAATAATTGAGCAAGATGTCACTAATGGCTCAAGAGCGAGGCCAATAGGCATGAACGGGGCAATTAGTGGCCCAACGGCAGAGCTCAGTGTAGCTATAGACTCGGAAATGGGGCTAATCGGCGAAGGCCATGCAGTTAGCGACTCATCAACCGGGTTCTGCATGGCTAGCGGCTAAATGGTGCGGATGAGGCGGTTAGCGACTCAACAACTGGGCAAAGCATAGCGGATGGCTCGAAAGCGGGGCTAAACAGCGGAAACGACGAGGTTAGCGGCTCAATAACTGAGCTAAGCATAGCTGACGGTTCGGAAGCGGGGCCAAACGGCGTGGACAAAGTGACTAGCGGCACATTAACCGGATTAACAGGCAAGACCGACACAGAAACGGGGCTAACCGACGAGGGTAAGGCCGCTAGCGGCTCAATATTCGAGCTCTGAGACAAAACTGACTTGGTAACGGGGCTACCCGATGGGGACACGACGACTAGCGGCACAATATCTGAGCTACGAGACCAAATTGACTCGGAAACGGGGCTAACCGACGGGGACAATGATGGCTAGCGACTCAAGATCCGAGCTACGAGGCAGAACTGACTCGGAAACGGGGCTAAGCGACGAGGACACGATGGCAAGTGGCTCATTATCCGAGCTACTCGGCACAAACACCCATGGAGACGAGGAGAAAAACGTACAGCTGCCCATGGAAATGGTAGCGGTTTGCAAGGTTACCTGGGTGGGCAGCTTGCGGCGAGCGACGTCCTCCAGAGGTGGTGTGACTCTAGGAGCATAATCCAGGAGGTCATCGATGGCCTCCTCGCTGCGTGAAGCGGCACGCAGAAGCTTCCTGGCGAGTGCTGCGGCACAAAGAGCATCCTCAGCAAGGGACTCTGCCCTGAAGACGTCATCAAGGGGTGGGAACGTGTCCTGAAGAATTCCCGGAGTGAGGAAAGTCCTCTGGATAGTCTCCGGGGAAGACACGTCCTGGGCTGGCCTGGTCCAGGTACCAGCATGAGTTCCCCGGCAACCCTTGGAGCACTGGTCGCGGGGGAGACTGAGACCTGCCATCTGTTCTTTTGGTGGGAGCATTCCGTTACGGGGGCGTGGACAGAGGCAGACAGAGTCGCAGGTCCCAGTTGGACAAAGGTAAATTATATTTATTAAATAATAACAAAATACTAAGAAAACGGTCAATAAACAGTCAACAGCAATAACTACAATACCAAAACCTGGCATGAGAGCCAAAAAAGGAAAATAACTTGAACAATAAACTGAACAGAGAAAAATACATAACAAACAGAAACCTGGCGTGGTAGCCGAAATAAAATAAAACAGCTGTTAGCCACCGCTAGGCTAACGGTACAAAACTAGTCCCAAAGCACAAGAGAAAACAGTCCCAACAATTCACAACATAAGCAGCAAAAAATTTATCCAAACGAATTACTTGGCTAGACGTGGCATGGCGTGGCATGAACGTCAGTAGCGCTAGCGTAGCATAGCATAGACGAAGATTCAAACAAAGCAAGAACGCGACCGTAGTTCACTCGCAAAGTGAAACAATGCTTCCGCGACAAAACCGGAACTTAAATACATACGGCCCAGCCGCGCGCTGGAGTAGCCAAATAGAAACCAATAACGAAAGGCCACGCCAACGCGATCAGCCGGCATTAGTCCAGGGTGCGACCATCTTGGAAATCACGGCGAATTGTGGGAAATGAAGTCCATACCCACAAGACGCCGTGACAATAACGAAAACACTGGGGGCAGGGCACGCACCCTGACAAGCAAACCTTAGCTTATGGCAAAATTCTCCGATCAGGTAATTTTAAATTCTGTCTGTGTTATCAGATGAGCATAATCAGGCATAAAGGATTCAACATATAGATCAGTGTTGTTTTGGACACCTGGTTGTAGCGGAATACGACTACACTTTAAATTGATTAATTTTAATGAACAAATGGGGCACCACCGGATCGTTTGGGGCTGGTGGATCCGGAAAAACCAGTTAAAAAGGGAAAAGCGGAATTTAACAGGAAGTCGATATGCGCAACTTCTGTCTTGGTCTGAATAGTGAATTCAAGGTTATTTTTCTCGACCTTTGTTTGAATGAAACTCTTTCACACAAAACGGTAAATTCAAAAGGTTGTAACAAGTTTATTAATTACAAACAAGGCAATACCGACTGACAATCTGAAGTAATGGCATGTTTATAACGGAGTTAAGATCAAGAAATGATGGCAAACATATGTATCACAGTATTAGATCAGGAAATGATGGCAAGCATGTATATTTACAGTTTAAAATCAGAAAACAAGGCGATTCTACGTGCAACTTATCAATCGTGCAGTAATTACCCAGGTGCAATGTTATGAACTAGTTTGTTACGACGCAGTGAGTTACTAGTAACACAAATTATGGTGAAACATGAATAGTATGGTGGAAACTACTTGGAAGTGGATAGGTCTATGTTGAAGCGGGGTTTAATATTAAACGCAAGGTTCGAGAGCCAGGGACCCAGAACAAGTCACACAAAGCGGTACTTGCCTTTTTGCAGATGCTTGCGCACAGTAGTGGACACGGTATCGGGCCTTTGCCTGTTGTCAGAAGGCACACGGGGGAAAGGCGGCGGTCCTACCTTCAGATCTGACGCGGCCTGTTCAGAGGGCCTTTGATGGAGGAGGCTCTTGGCTTCTTGGTTATTGCAGAACATACAGCCGTGGAACCACCAATGTGTTGTGGTCCGCGCCTTTGGCTTTCTTTCCAGCTTTGGTTGTAGGGGTCTCCCGGTACTCGAAGTTTGCGTTAGTGCCCAACTCAGATATTTACCCTGGCCACAGGTAAAAGGTGGAGTTAACGCGTTCTTGCACCACGCGCTTCAAAAGACTTGGAAAACTAGGATATATATGATGTGGTCGACCTTGAAGATCTTTGCTAGTTGGTCTTTTCAACTACTTCTTTAGCTTAACTTCTAATTCGGCGATACCGAACTACTAAGACTGCTGGACAAAGAAAAACTTAAACATAACATGAAACGCAAAAGTAAAAAAAAAAAAAAAACTTAAGAACTTAAGGACGAAGAACTTTAACAAAGACGAACAACCAAAAAACTTCCCACTCAACTGCTCGCACTAAGAGTTTTGTATGCGTCTGACCTAAGCGATCAGAGGCGGGGGCAAAGGGGTTTGCCCTGGATTTAGCCAAAGAGAAGTTGACTCTTATCAAGTCCCTCCTCTCGTGCGCATGTCCTCCAATTTCACCATATGTTGCTACAGAAGTTATAAGTTTGGATTAATATATTTTTACATATCTAGGATGTCGAAAAGTATCACATAAGAACACAAATCCTCAAAGTTACAAGTTTAGTTGCAGGATTTCGGGTGTAAGGTTGAGATTGTCAAAAGCACCTTGAATTTATAAACTAACACATCATTAAGGCATTCTAACTACAGCACATACATTTGCTATTCCTCAAACAAATAATGATACGATCAATACCAGATGTAGGATACAATACATTCTGAATAACAACTTACATTTCTGGTTCTCTATAAGTGTGAACAGGTATTAAACACGATCGGTTGATATACGAGGCCCTGTGGAGAACACGTACTACTATTTCGAAGCATAACACAAACTTTACCATATTAAGTATGGAATGGTCACTATACTAAAACATTAACCAAATAGATATGAAAATACACGAGAAATCAGTGACATGCGCATATATATATATATATATATATATATATATATATATATATATATAGATGTACGACGAACAACCCTGATCAATTCCTTTGTATGAGGTAGATATGTACGTATGGGTGTGTGTTTGGACTCATTATGAAGCAGTTCTCGTGTGTTTTCTAATTGAGTGGTCCAGGCGAAGATAAACAGTTTCCAACAAAAGTTAATACTACTATTAGAAATATGTCTTTAAAAAGGAAAGGCTGGAGTCCCTGTGTCGTAAATTCCAGGGCTGTCCTTCACGGCTCCGGCCAGGCGGGACGATCGGGTCGTAAAAAAAAAATGTGAGCAGGCAGCTTTGTTTTTCTTAGCACAAATTAGGCCGATTTCTCTTGGGAAGGGGTGAGTCTGGGGTGGTGACTGTCAGAAATCCTTTTAAGACTAACACACTGACTTAGTTTATGATGGCGAGATGCATAGGTTATCTGATGCTTGGCCAGATCCTAAGGTTCTCCTGTTGTTTTCAGAACAAGGTTGTTTATTGTGGTCATTAATCTGTGCAGAGTCTGTCCAGATGGTGGGCCTTTGCATTCCAAAGTGTCGTAATGTTTGTGACTTGATGGAGAGGTTGAAGATCGAGCATAACCAGATTTCGAATGACTGTCAATCCAACTATGGACGCTACATGGTTAATGTATCACCTCATCATCATCTGCCTCATCTAGGCTTCAGGTCTCTGGTGGTTTTGGTACTGGCAGACTGTCATCATGTGGCATGGTCTCATGGCTGAATGCAGGTTGGCGTATTCAATAGATTTCTTAATGTTTGTAGAGAAACCAGATATACTGGTGAGACAGAAGTAACAGTCCATCACATGATACTTCTGTTCTTGCTATATAACTGCAAATGGCAATGACATCTGAAGTTCTGAGTCTTGCAGGTTGACTGCACATGTTGGACCACAAATGTGAGGAGCCCAGGTTTTTCGTGGTCAAGAACATAGTTATTCACTATGCTAAATCACTCTATGTCAAAGCAGCATCTGTAAAATGTGAGCAGTTTTTATAGCCTGTGTGCCAGCATCTAATCTGACCAAGCATGCCCAGACATGTCTAAGATGGTATTTGCGTAACACCTACAAAGAGTGTATGCTCAGGCATACTTGGACTGACCAAAATAGCTTGATTTGTGGGCAATATATTAGTAGACTTCAAAGATGATGAGAAATCACAAAAATACATTGTCTACAAAAATGATCCATTAAATAGACCTAAAAGGGTTCAGAAAGAAAATGCTTCATCGTTCCGTGTCTTTTGCTGTCTGTGAACTTGTGCTCCTAATGCACAAATTTACATCATGTTTACATAAAAGCAGATCTCTTTGGCTTAGAATTAGTCTGTCATTAGTTTTGCAGGGTTTATAAATATCTCTAGTCACACTAGCCGTGCTCTCAGGACTTAAGTCTGTCCCTTTTACATTTGCTGATTGGACCCTGAACATAGAAAGTCAATGACTTCTGTGACCCTATTACAGTCCTCAGTCTTGTTCTACTCTCTCCTTTCCTCTGAGAGACGGAAGCCTAGCAGAGAGAAAAAGGAAGGAGGTTGCTTGTGTATCCTGATCTTAAGAATTTGTGCATGAACAAGAGCATGAAAAAGCTGTGTGTTCATATAGTGAATGTTTAAATGGAGTGGCTCTGCGGGACATTCTGGCAGCTCTTCATATTATATAAGCCCAGGAAATCTGTGGGAGCAGATGAAGAGTTAGAAGTAGAATGTTACACAGAAGGAGAGAGACAGGAGGAGAGGGCAAACGCGAGCCTGAGAAGCAGACAATGGGACAGACATGGCAATAAAGAGACAGACAAATGAAGAAAATTGAGAGAACGACAGGGGGACTGGCAGTCAGAGAGGAAGGTGGACAGACAGACAGAGGGAGACATATAGAGAATGAATCTCTCAGACACTGAGATGCATTGTATTCTTCCCAGTATTAGTGTAAGAAAATAAAACTTGATGTTGCACCAACGTAACAGTTATGCAGAACAGAGTGGAAAAGTGAAATCTACAAAAGTGTACTTCTGTGTTTTAGCCACTAGTAGTGCTATTGTCTTCCCTGAAGGTCAGCATTGTCTCCTGGTGCATCACCAGCTTCCTTGGTTTGAACTGTACTATACTGGAAAGGCAATGATTCATGAAGCTTGTGGCTTTACACAATAGCAAATATGAGTTAATAGCAGCTAAAAGCTCTTGACTGAAATGATATGCTGTTCAGTCTGCCTCAGAGGACACTGACCACAAACGAGTAAGCTACTACTATCCACATTCCTAAATGTATACGGATTTCCTTTCTTGCATTTTACCTTGAAAAACCGCCAATTAGGGCTGCAACAACGAATCGATAAAATTGATAATAATTGATTATTAAGTGTCGACAACGAATTTCATTATCGATTCATTGTGTCGCATGATTTATTTTTCCCCCGCCTTAGCATATCCGCTTACGTTACTTGTGGCACTTGCGATTAGCGCTGGAAAAGAAACACGAGCGATTGAACAGAGCGAGGCGGAGCCGTTGCGGACGTGGAATCTTCAAAATAAGTTCGCATTAAGGCTATGTCCACACGTACACGGGTATTTTCTAAAACTGGGGTTTTCAAATTCGTTTATAAAAAACATCGCGTCCACACAAGCACTGTTTAAACAAAAAACTTCGTTTACATGAAAACGCAAAAACGCACACAGTCGCTGTCAACAGCAATGCCAAACCAGCAGTCCTATATGCCGGCGAAGCAGCTCACTCACCGACAACAGCAACGTCCTATGCATACGAACATTTTCTCGCCATTGTTCTTCAACAACCACTTCGTTTTGAAAGCTGTCCTAAACTGGCGATGCTGGGGGCGGGAACTGCTTCGTGTGTGTGATGGATATAGTAGTGACCTCCGTAACGCATTCTGACACCTATGTTCTTCAGTGTAATGAAAAAGTAGTAATTGTAAATTTATTTGTAGATTTGTAACGAGTTCGGTCAGTAGTGTTACAGCAGGCACTATTTTGGCTACGTCCACTATTGCACAAAATTGCCTCATGTAAACAAAGGAGATATCGGCGCACAAAGTGACGTTACAAGCAAGAAACTTCGTTTTCCCAGTCCACACGACAACGCTGAAAACGGAGTTTCTGAAAATCTTCACCCTGGAAGGAGTTTTACAAAAAAAAGTCCATTTTCAGTGACCTAAAACGCCGTTTTCGTGTGGACGAAAGATCAAAACGCATAGAAAAAGCTATGTTTTTAAAAATACCCGTGTTCGTGTGGACAGGGCCATAGTCTTTAAAAAGAGAGCCAGCTTTAGCCAGGAGCATGTTGACATGACATTTTTAGATTGCAATGCAAAGTTTCTAAAGAAAGGGAGTGAATGAGTTTGTATGTAGTGTTTGCATCAGAGATGCACTTATTTTTCATTATTATTTAATTTGTTTTTTAAATTTATTAATAAATTACATTTATTATTATTAATTTATTGTAAGCACTTATTTGCTCTGTTATTTAATGTTAAATTTCTGAATAAAGACATGGAACATTTTTGTTTAGTTTTTTTTTTAACCCAATTCATCGATTAATCGAAAAAATAATTGACCTGTTAATCGATTATTAAAATAATCGTTAGTTGCAGCCCAATCTTGCTTCTCACCCTCACCAAGTTTAAAAATGTGATAATTGTACTGCCAGTAATGAAATATTACCCTATTAAGTGACCATGTTTCAGACCGTCAGTTGGTGGCACTTTAATCCTACTTTAAACTTGTTACATCGGATGATGTACAGCCACTGTCTCTTATCAGAGAAGTTATTTAAAGTGTTATCTAATTATATAACACTGCTCACTGGTTGAAATATTAATGGCACTGTAATAAAAAAGCCCCGCCCCATCATTAGAAAGAACCAATCGTCATATTAGTAAACGTGTCAGAGAGGGGGCGGAAAGTCTTTGCCGCTTTGTAGTGGCCAGAATAACGTGAAAAAAAAAAAAAATTCTGTGTTACACACAAGTAAGTTATATAGTTTTTGTCTTGTACGTAAATATCCTAAATATGCATTTAAAATGTTAGTTTCAGATACATAGGTCTCTCCTCATGCTACGAGATGTATGTTTTGTATGTAAATAACTGCCCAGTTCTGTTACCTAGACGGCAGTGGAGTGAACGCACTTATAATGCCTTTGCTGTTATTCATCGCAGACTGGACTTCATAGACTTTGTCAATCATGGACTATTTCTCAAATTTGCATAAATGAATAGAAACTGTACATGTACGTACATGTTTTTGTACAGTGGGGCAAAAAGTATTTAGTCAGCCACTGATTGTGCAAGTTCTCCTACTTCGAAAGATGAGAGAGGTCTGTAATTTTCATCATAGGTACACCTCAACTATGAGAGACAAAATGAGGATAGAAATCCAGGAAATCACATTGTAGGATTTTTTAAGAATTTATTTGTAAATCATAGTGGAAAATAAATATTTGGTCACCCACATTCAAGCAAGTTGTCTGGCTCTCACAGACCTGTAACTTCTGCTTTAAGAAGCTCTTCTGTCCTCCACTCGTTACCTGTATTAATGGCATCTGTTTGACCTAGTTATCTGTATAAAAGACACCTGTCCACAGCCTGAAACAGTCAGACTCCAAACTCAACCATGGCCAAGACCAAAGAGCTGTCAAAGGACACCAGGAAGAAAATTGTAGACCTGTAGCAGGCTGGGAATCTACAATAGGCGTGCAGGTTGGTGTGAATAAATCAACTGTGGGAGCAATTGTAAGAAAATGGAAGCCATACAAGACCATTGATAATCTCAATTGATCTGGGGCTCCACGCAAGATCTCATCTCATGAGAACGGTGAGCAAAAATTCCAGAACTACACGGAGGGACCTGATGAATGACCTGCAGAGAGCTGGGACCAAAGTAACAAAGGCTACCATCAGTAACACACTACGCTGAGAGGGACTCGGCTCCTGCAGTGGCAGGCGTGTCCCCCTGCTTAAGCCATTACATGTCCAGGGTCATCTGAAGTTTGCCAGAGAGCATATGGATGATCCAGAAGAGGATTGGGAGAATATCATGTGGTCAGATGAAACCAAAATAGAACTTTTTGGTAAAATCTCAACTCGTCGTGTTTGGAGGAAGAAGAATGCTGAGTTGCATCCCAAGAACACCATACCTTCTGTGAAGCAAAGGGGTGGAAACCTCATGCTTTGGGGCTGTTTTTCTGCAAAGGGGACAGGATGACTGATCTGTGTTAAGGGAAGAATGAACGGGGCCATGTATCGTGAAATTTTAAGCCAAAACCTTCTTCCATCAGTGGAGAGCACTGAAGATGGAACGTGGCTGGGTCTTCCAGCATGACAATGATCCCAAACACACTGCTCGCTCTGTAAAAAGCATTTCAAGGTCCTGGAGTGGCCTAGCCAGTCTCCAGACTTCAACCCATAGAAAATTTGTGGAGGGAGTTGAAAGCCCGTGTTGCCCAGCGACAGCCCCAAAACATTTTTTTTCTCATTTTGTCTCTCATAGTTGAAGTGTACCTATGATGAAAATTACAGACCTCTCTTCATCTTTCTAAGTAGGAGAACTTGCACAGTCAGTGGCCGATGTAAATACTTTTTTACATTTTTTACATCTTTTTTACTTTTTTAAATACTTAATGTGATTGACCCATCGTTATGGAAGTCAAAACCACACTCTCTTCAGCTTATCACCATTTACCGCCCTCCTGGTCCCTATTCAGAATTTCTTCAGGAATTTGCTAACTTTCTTTCCTGCTTAGTACTGTCAACAGATAAGGCTTTAATTGTAGGTGATTTCAATATTCACTTTGACAATGAGCAGGATCCACTTAAAATTGCTTTCGAGTCCATCTTAGAATCCATGGGTATCACTAGAATGTGATGGGACCAACCCACCACTGTAATCATACTTTAGATCTAATATTAACATTTGGTATCAATTTAGATAACCTTGATGTTTTCCCGCAAAGTGATCTGCTTTCAGATCACTATCTTTTAGTATTTGAGCTATCTCTAATAAATAAAATCCTTCTGCCTCGTTATCACACCAAGCGCACTATCACATCTGCTACTCCAGCTGCGTTTATTTAAAAACCTACCAGACTTGAAATTTAATATACCTACGGAGATCAATCATCTTGAGTGTGTAAATGACCAATTAGAATGTGTGCATGATTGACATGATTGCTCCTGCTAGGGTCAAACGCATTAGGAAAAAAAGGTGAGCACCATGGTATAATGACCGACACCCGTACCTTAAAGCAAAGAGCACGACATCTAGAGCGCAAGTGGAGACATAGTAAATTGGAGGTGTTTTTAAGATTGCTTGGAGGGACAGCATGCAGAGTTATAAGCAATGCCCTTACTAAAGCTAAAGCTGCATACTTCTCCTCAATCATAGAGAAAAATAAGATAATCCAAGATTTCTCTTTTAAAAATACAGTCTCCAAATTAACAAAAACCCTACAAAAAGTTGATTCTCCCATTCTGTGTAATTTTAACAGTAATGATTTCATGAACTTTCTTTAATGATAGAATAGAAAACCTTAGGCATAAAACTCGATGCTCATCACATCACCAAACTATTCAGCAACCTTCCAGATGTAGCACTAGTTGAAGACATCTGTTTAATTAGCTGCAAATCAGATTAGAATCTTTTACCCCCAATTACTAATACCGAACTATCCGCACTGATCAGCTCGTCATCAACATGTTTTATTAGATCCAATTCCTACACAGGATGGGGGTTTGGGAAGACTAAGGAGGAGAAAGAGGGAAACACGTAAATCTAGTAACTTTTTTAATGCCTAGTATTATAGAGCCAGTGTAGTGTTATTTTTAAATTCATCCCCTTTACCTTTTGGTTATGTGCCCAATCCTTTAAGTCTTGCCTTTATCAACCACTGATTAAAAGCCAATCTTGACCCTTGGTGTGTTATCTTAATTATAGACCCACTTTCAAATCTACGTTTTCTGTCCCAAATCTTAGAAAAAAAGCCGTCTATCAGCAGCTCTGCAGTTACCTCCAAAGGAATGAAATTTATGAAACATTTCAGTCTGGCTTCAGGCCCCATCATAGTACTGAAAACAGACATTAATTAGGGTACTAAATGACCTTGTTTGATGTCCTCAGATTAAGGGATGTTGTTTCTTTTCCCTGTTTTGTTAGATTTAAGTGCAGCATTTGCCCACTATAGATCATGATGTTTTACTAAACAGACTAGAAAATACTGTAGGTATTAAGGGAATGGCACTTTCTTGGTTTAAATCCTTCTCAAACCGACCGGGTACCAGTTTTGTTCATATAAAAATAATCTTAAGATCTAAGCTCTCAAAAGTGAAGGATGGCGTGCCTCAGGGGTCAGTGCTTGGCCTGCTTTTATTCTCTCTATACATGCTGCCACTAGGGCTCAGTTATTCGTAAACATGGCGTTAGTTTCCACTGCTATGCAGATGATACACAGCTGTTAATTTTCTCTTACTTAACTCAGATAAAACTGAGGTTCTATTTAGTGGGACCCAAGGCTGTGAGAGACAGGTTGGCTACATCTATCCTAATATAGATGGCTGTCCAGTATTGCCCAGTCCCATCTGTAAAAAACTTAGTTAGGGGTCACATTTGATTCAGATCTCTTCTTTGATGCACACATTAACAGCATCACTATCACTACAATTGCTTTCTTTCAATGACATAATATCGCAAAACTTAGAAATATCCTCTCTTTTAATGATGCAGAGAAACTTGTTCATGCGTTTATAACATCAAGGTTGGATTACTGTAACGCCTTACTTACTGGATGCTCTAGTAAATCTATAAATAAACTTCAGTTAGTTCAGAATGCAGCCGCCCGAGTGCGGAAAATTTGATCATATCACTCCTGTTCTATCATCACTACACTGGGTACCAGTCAAATTCCGCATTGATTACAAAATACTTCTTATAACTTATAAAGCTCTACATGGCCTGGCCCCACATTATCTGAGTGAACTTTTAGAGTTTTACAATCCAACTCACCTACTTCGTTCGCAGGGTACAGGAGGGGTCACAGCAGGGGGAAAGGTTTTTTCATACATGGCCCCCCAACTATGGAATAAACTTCCCACTTTCATTCGAGTCTCAGACACTCTCCAAAATTTTTAGTCTTGGCTAAAAACATACTTTTTTACGCAGGCTTTTGACTAGATTTAGACCGGGATGCATGGCTTGGGTCACTGGGGCCGGAGTCTGGAGTCATGTCTGGCCTGCCTGCCTTGTCCGTTAGCCAGGAGTGTTGGGTGGGCGGTCTGACTGAACTGGGCTTCAGTCCTCGTGATCTTGACCTGTGCATCCTTGCCTTAGACTAAGGGCAGAGCTGGGGGTTCATAGTCAGAGAATCTTATAGTGATCAGAGACATTGGGTTGCTGTCTTCTGCCTCCCGTGGGTTGCCGATGTCTCGTGATCCCTCTTGGCTGTGTTACCTACCAGTTCACCTCTTTCTAGCCATGCTGCTATAGCTGATCTGCCGGGGTCTCATGCTACACAAGGCATCAGTGATTGTTAATAGACACTGTGCTCTTAATCAATAACTAATTACATTTTCTGTTTTCTCTCCGAGCTGTGTTCCGGTACCAGTTCCGGCCCCACACATGATGTTCATCCACTGCAGCTTCACTCAAGCTGCTTCCGTCATCAGCTCCAGCCCCATCATACCCAGGCTATTTAATGCCAATGTGCATACTTCACATTTTATTTGAACTTTTACTCCATGATTTTAGTTTTGTTCTTAGATTTATCATCTACGCCGCCCAAGGAGGTTGGGTCCCTTTTTGAGTCTTGGTCCTCCCAAGGTTTCTTCCTATAACACTCAGGGAGTTTTTCCTTGCCACTGTCGCCCTAGGCTTGCTCAATTTGGGATTGGACGTAGTTATTAGGAGATAATCTAAACTTTAAAGTTGCTTTGAGACAATGCTCCATTGTAAAAAGTGCTATATAAATAGATCTGACTTGACTTTGTGGCTTGTCAATATGTAGTTTGGCAAATTCCAGTCTGGCTTTTTTATGTTTTGTTTTCAACAATGGTGTCCTCCTTGGTCGTCTCCCATTAAGTCCACTTTGGCTCAAACATCGGTGGTTGGTGTGATCTGACACTGATGTTCCTTGAGCTTAAAGTTCACCTTTAATCTCTTTAGAAGTTTTTCTTGGCTCTTTTGTTACCATTCGTATTATTCGTCTCTTTGATTTGTCATCAATTTTCCTCCTGCGTCCACATCCAGGGAGGCTGGCTACAGTCCCATGGGTCTTAAATTTCTGAATAATATATGCAACTGTAGTCACAGGAACATCATGCTGCTTGGAGATGGTCTTATAACCCTTACCTTTAACATGCTTGTCTATAATTTCTTTCTAATGTCCTGAGACAGCTCTTTCCTTTGCTTCCTCTGGTCCATGTTGAGTGTGGTACACACCTTGTCACCAAACAGCACAGTGACTACCTGAAGCCCTATATATAGGCCCACTGACTGATCACAAGATTGTAGATACCTGTGATGCTAATTAGTGAACACACCTTAATTTAACATGTCCCTTTGGTCACATTTTTCAGGGGTACCATCATTTCTGTACAGGCCTGTTCCATGAGTTTATTTTTTTTTATAATTTTGTTGAAGCATGATTGAAAAGCAATGTCTGACTTTCATTTGTTCATTTTCGTAGACTTTGTACTTATTATTACTTTTGTCAGATTAAAGTTATTTCTGTTACCATTGTGGGTTTTTCTTTCATTAACTGAGGGATACCAACAATTTTGTCCACGTGTCTAAATATGTATTCTGCAGAAACCATATTCTGAATTTTGAATTTCGATTTTTCCTTGGGCAAGCGATACACGGTATGATGCTCTCCTGCACTTTCCTGTACTAATTGAGGAAATCAGGAGTGCATGACGGAGTGACATGGTGGAACTTATGAGTGCAGCGAAAAGGAATAAAGATATGACAATAACCATTTAGTTTTTTCACTTGCAATACATTATTCAATAAATTAAATGAGATTTGTCAAGACTTTATAATTAAGTAAGTTTAATGTGATTTTGCCTAACTAAGTATTTTAAGCATGTTTAAGGTAGGATATGCTATGGTATATACAGTATATATTAAAGTAATTGGTTTACCATACATTCAACTTACAGTGGATTTATAGGAACATGTGCCTATCGTAAAACAGGAACCACCTGCAGTGGTAAAAATGTGGTAAAAGTTATTTTGCTTTTTTAAAAATCTTTTTACTCTAAGTAAAGGTGCATGCTAATTAATTTAAGTATTGTAGCTATATATAGCTACCAAAAATTGTTAAACTACAGAACCTCTTGGTGATTCTGATGAATTAATTACTGTAATTAAACATAGGGCCCTATGAATATAAATTGAGATGAACTTCAGGCAAATGTTGTAACACTGTCAATAGTGTTAAAAATATTTTATTTTACTCACCATTATACCTGAAATCGATTCATAGTTACTCACAAGACATTCATAGTTACTCACAGGACTGTGGTAGCCAAGCGGGTAAGGTACTGGACTATGGACCAGAAGGTCCATGGTTCAAATCCCACCTCTGCTAAGCTGCCACTGTTGTGTCCTTGAGCAAGGCCCTTAACCCACAATTGCTTGCATTGCATTGTAATACTGTACCGTCTGCTAAATGCTGTAAATGTAATGAGGAGGTTGATGGACATTGCATTAGAGCGAACTGAATTCATTCTCTTGCATCCTCTCAGGGGGAGCATTCATACTGTGCTACATTAAAAGCCTATCTGTGGCTGTATGTTAACCAGAGATTGATACGTGATTCATAATATCTGCGGCCATGAGCTGACATGTTTCATGTCTTCAGAGATTGGCTTATAATTTTCTGATTAAAAAAAACATGTGATGCCATTGGTGTAATTGCTGTAAATACATTTTTTCATCCATTTATTGAGACATTGTTCATGCTTTTGGCTGTCCTTCTGGTCCTTCTCTAAGCATTTTCTTCTCTCATAGATCTTCTTGCACAGTTTTAGTCTGACAGTTGGGACGTTTTCTATTTAGGCTGTATATCAGCCTTTGCATTGCAGTTAATGATGGAAAGCACACTGGTGGATTTGATACTGTTGAAGTTATGTTAAAAACGATCCAAATGCGAAGATGATAAGCAGATGAGGATGAGCGATGAGGACTTATCACAGGAGTTATCACATGAGGATGCCAATTCTAATCCAATCCACCAAATGAAAAAAATGAATCTACTCAATTTCTGTGGATCAGTATGTACACTGTTAAAAGTCAGAGCTCAAGTGAGTTTGTAGCAACACCTGATAGATCTGTGTAAACTGGATGGCTGTTACTTTTGTTATTTACATGTTGGAAGCTTGTGGCAATAATCTCCTTTGGACAATGTTGTCGTACTTAGTAATGATGTTGCATTTATAACTACTAATGCTAGCTGGAAAGTAAGTTTGCTATTGCTTCCAACAAAATCTTTGCTATTGCCTCTTGACATTTTTTTTTATTTTTTTTTACATTTGCTCAGTCGAATGTGTATTTTGGTCGATTCTGATTTTCTTTCTGCCTAAAAATTATAAATGACAGCATACAGAAACATTTTTTTCAACTTTTCTTTTAATGGAAACTTCTTGGTTGCTGAAGGAAGATAGCAGGGGCTGCTGGCTTGTGCCTGGCCCTGTGCTCTCGCTAGCTTTAGTGTTAACCTCTCTGCCTTTGTTGGCTTTGTCAGATATAGTATACTGCATATTCAGTTGGGTGATGCTGTTTTAAATTTCTTATTAAATTTTTTGTTACAAACATTTTGGGAGTTTATTTTCTCTTGTGTGCACGCACTGAAGAGCTTCCACAGTAAAGATATGGGTGTGGCCAATAATAAATAAATTCTCTCTCCCTCGTTAGTAATGCGCATTATAGAGTTCTTACACCAGGGCTCCAGACCCAGAATTGTCTCAGAACCATCCCGAACTGAAAAACATCCTTCCAAAAATATTTTTACAATGTTTTAACTTTACCTTTGTATTTATTTGTGTATTTTTATACTGTCATACTGTCATCAGCTGTTTGGATTATCTTGACTATGTACATTATATACTAACATTAATGTAAGAACAATTTAATCTTTCTTTTTTTTTTTTTTAAGAAGACTATTAAAAATGTTATTAAAAAACTATTAAATTTTTACCCATTACCAATTACCCATGTTCAGGTCAGTCTTTACTTCTTATGCTAACAGTTCAGCCTCCCCCTAAAGATACCAACGGGTTTTGAGACCGGCAGAAACAGTGACACAGATATACAGTATTTGTGTGAGGTTGGTACTGGCACAAAAATCAGCGATCACTTGATCAGAGAAAAGAAATTAGTTAATGCACTCTTACTTTGTTTTTTATGTAAAGCTGCAATTTCTGCCGGTGTGCAGGACCGATCAACAGTTGTAGTTATTGCTGCACAGATACTGAAAGCAAAGGTTCACATTCTTTTGCTACTCACTAATATGCAATATTGGCTCATTTTCCTCAATAAATAAATGACCAAGTATAATATTTTTGTCTCATTTGTTTAACCGGGTTCTCTTTATCTACTTTCAGGACTTGTGTGCAAGTCTGATGACATTTTAGGTCATATTTATGCCGAAATATAGAAAATTCTAAAGGGTTCACAAAGTTTCAAGCACCACTGTATGCTATTAAGTGGCCATATTGATTGGTTATTAATTGTATTGTTAATAATATAATACCATATTGATGGTTTTCTTGCTTACAATTTATCTTAAAAATTTACTTAATGTTTTTTTGTGGGTCTGATTTCCACTTCACATTGAGAATGAGGTCTGCCTTTTGTCATATGAAAACATTCCTTTAGTTTATTTTGTCTTTTGCAGAAGTGAAAGCTTTAACACTTTAATGTTTCATTACTTCAGCCAAATAAAACCGACCACTCAGTTATATGTTTTTTCAGGTCTGAGAATGTTCACAGAGCTTTTTGAAATGATACAACATCCAGCAATTGTTTGCATTGGCAGCAAGT
The DNA here is from genome assembly GCA_025084515.1 of Ancistrus triradiatus. Taxonomy (NCBI): domain Eukaryota; kingdom Metazoa; phylum Chordata; class Actinopteri; order Siluriformes; family Loricariidae; genus Ancistrus; species Ancistrus triradiatus. The sequence goes on along the minus strand of JAJAGP010000215.1, from coordinate 496,586 downwards.
TCCGAGGACAGTCCTCAGCAAAGCATTCAGCAAGTGACAGTTGCCACTCCTTCAGATGAAGACTGGATTTAGTCTTTTTAACAAGTTTGGTTAAATGCTTATGTCTGTGTTGTGGTTTATAAGATCAGAATAAATTAAAATTAAAATGTTAGCTGGAATCATATGGGCATGCAAACTACATGTTCAAAGAACATTGGTAAAATAAATATTTTGGGGAATCTAATGTCGTCATTCATGAATCCAAAAAATCTGCTGTCGAGTACATTGTACTCTGCAGCACTGGAAATGTATTACTACATTATCTGGTACCTGGTGGCTATCTGGTAGTTTAGTGACTGTTATGGGTTGAGTTCAGGAGTAAACTAAAACTTGAAGCCAAATTTAGGGTGCATTTATACTTCTAGTTCGGTTCACTTGGCCCAGACTAAAGTAGAAAATGATCTGCATTGGTCAAGTACATTGTTGCATTTTAGTACGGGTTTGTTGACGTTCTTAACATCAAACCAAAACATGTAAACAAAGTCATGTGAATAAGGTCATATACGGACTAGACAGCTTTTATGATGTTTGTGACTTACTGAATTCTCACAACTTCCACAACTATGATGTGTGCTGGGCTAAATGTGCTTATGGGATTTCTTAATAAGTGCTGGTATTTTTTTACCAGCTAATATCTCACAAAATTGGTATTCCTCCTTTCAGTTTGATTGGCACCAGAGTTTGTTTAATCAAGCCAAACCTACAAAGTGTAAACACACCCTTAAAGTTTGGTGAAGAAATAAGAATCTTCTTTTTAATTTTACTACATTTACATCCAGCATTGCCGAATTGCAAAGGTAGGCATGTGTGCATTGTAATGCTCGTCTCTGGTTCAGTTGTTCCTTTTATAATTTCAGGGTTAGGCAATTTCTCCTCTGTGTTCTCTTCCTCTCATTTTCCTCTCTCTCCTGCACTGCAGCATCAGTATTCACCCTGAGCCACCGCAGCAGCTAAAAATACCTCCTTTTTCTGTCTTGCTCTCGCTCTTTCACTTTCTTTCTCTCTCTCCTTATCACACAGCATCATGTGTCATTGGTAGTTCTATGTTCTTGTTGGTGATGCAGTTTACCAATATACTTCTGCTCCTGGGTGGAACTGTTTGCCAGTGACCTTTTTTCTCACTTTCTTATGCAGTGACACTCACTTGCCACTTTACTTGGAGCACCTACCGTATTTTTTGGACTATAAAGCGCACCGGATTATAAGGCGCGATATCAATAATCGACTTCTAACGGGTATATTTTCATACATAAAGCGCACCGGGTTATAAGGCGCGTGAAATGAAACAAAACTCTTAAGTTCCGTCGGAAACTCAGTTTGGTCTTTACCTGGCGCAGGGCGTCTTCTTGCTTCCTCCACTTCCGTACCATTGATTCGTTAATGTTGAATTCTCTCGCAGCTGCTCTATTTACATGTTGTACTGCGTGACTGATAGCGCTGAGTTGAAAATCCGCTTCGAAAATGAATGAATGCACACCCTAATGCTGAGGCACAGATCGTATTACTCCGCTGTGCTGCGCACTACGGTGGCCATAAGCTTCGTAACTTACTAAGACCGTGCTAAAACATTTTGACAGATTTATGAGCGCCGTGTACCATCTGCAATCGGTTCTAGGTCAGAAAGCACAACCAGAATTAATTCATACATTAGGCGCACCGCATTTTAAGGCGCACTGTCGATTTTTGAGAAAGTTAAAGGATTTTAAGTGCGCCTTATGGTCCGAAAAATACGGTACTTGGTATCTATCCTATAGGTGCACTTTATAGGTATATGCTCACTGACTGTAGCCCGTCTGATACTACGCACAATTTGGCAACACCTGATATTTACGAGAGGAACTACCACAGAACAGAGACTGACGCTGACTGAATTTCAACTTCGATATGATACGAAAAATATTGAAATTCGATACCATTTTCGATACCAAAGGTCTTTCTTTAGATAATCATATTCAGATATGCTATGTTAATAATATAGTATAATACTATTTACTGTTGTTATAATCTATTATTACATTAATTATATTATTTTAGACTACATCGTATTGTATTTATATTCTAATAAAAAAAAATAATATATACTACTGTACTATACTGTGTTTTCTTTCAGTATATGTATATCATTTCAGTGTAATAAAAAAACAGAGAAAGCACACTCGTCTGTTTTTTTTTTTGTTTGTTTTGTTTTGTTTTTTTTGTTTTTTTTTTGCTGTTTTTGTTACATTTTTATGAATGACAGTCAATTATAAGAACTTAAAGATGTACTATTTACATGTTTATTTCAATGTTTCAAAGTGAATGAGCCGAGTTCGGCCCTGGAGCAAAAGAAAAACTAAAATAATTTGGACATGGACAGCAAAAACTATTGTAAAAAATCGAGTTTTTAGAATTTCTTATGACAATAAATTATTTGCTACCACGTTCGCTATAGCTTGCTTAATGCTGATACACACTCCTATCGAGATTCAGTACTGGGAGTTAAAACCTTTTTTGTAAAAGGTTGTAAAAAATTAAAAGGTCTTTGAATGTAAAAATGAGTCTTTAAAATCGGTTGAGAAATGTAGATTAATGTCCTTTTTACCTCAGTAAAACGCAGATCCGCCATTTACTTGTACTGTTTCTTTACACTCTGTTCTTGCCTGGACCAATATGGCGGATGCACTGACGTATTATTGCAACGATACTGTTGGAAATGAATGTTGTACCGTTTCAGAATGTTCAGTATCGATATTTATCAATATTTTTGACAACACTACTTCATACCGTGTATAGAGGCAAATAAAGGTGTCCTCTTCCACACAGTGTTAGCATGACTCTTATAGTTTTATATATTCTACATCATGGCCTAATAGTGAACATGTCCACTTCAGGCATGTACTAGCTGTTTTACTGGAATTTGAAGGTCCATACACTTGTCATTTCGCTCTCTATGTGGTGTTTTATCTTGAAATATGTACTGTGTGATATTGAAAAAACAATGACATCTTGATATTTCGTGGGATTTCATCAGTAATGATATGACAATACTTTGGCACTATATATCTTGGGTCTTAAGTACTCAAAAGTTGTTTGAACCCAACTCTGTCAAACTGTCAGGGTGCATGCTCTGCCCCTGGTTTTTCCTTATTTTCGGCGAATGGTGGGCGTGGACTACATTTCCCACAATTCGCCACTGTTTTTTCACCGGATGTGTTGCGTTGCGTTTGGACGCATTTCATTCGTTTATTTTTGTAGATTGTTGCCACGTATGGCTGGGAGTTTTGTATTTAAGTTCCTGTTTTTCCTCGGTCGTGTTGCCAGAGCATTGCTTCACCCTTCTAGGTGAACTATGGTCGCGTTCATGCCATGCTTGTACTTTCGTCTATGCTAAGCTACGTTAGCGCTACGGACGTCCATGCCACGCCACAGAAGCCGGTGTGATTTAATTTTGCGTTTGTAAACTCTGTTTTTGTGGTTTACCTTGGAACCTTGTTTTTGTTGATTGCTTTTCTTGGACTCTAGCCGTTAGCCTAGGCACGGCTAAAGGTCATGTTTTTCTTTCTTTCGGCTACCACGCCGGTTTATGTTCGCTGTGTTTATTCTCGGTTCAGTGTATTAGTTTTTATTACCCTTTTTTCGTATCCCATGCCAGGTTTTTGTTCAAGTTTTCATTCTGAGTCTTAGTCTATTTGGTTACTGCTGTGTTTTTTTTTTTTTTTTTTTTGAAGTCTTATTTTGTTTGTATCAATAAAGTGATTTATTTTTGTCCAACTGAGACCTGCACCAGCGTCTGCGTTTGTTCTCGCCCCCGTAACACAATGCTCCCACCAGAAGAGCAGATGGCAGGTCCCAGTCTTCCCCGCGGCCGCCGTTTTAAGGGTCGCTGGGGAACTCATGCTGGTACCAGGACCAGGCCAGCCCAGCGCGTGTCTCCCCCAGAGACTGTACAGAGGACCCTCCTCCGGGGACCTTCCAGAGCACGCCCTTGACTGTTGTTGACGTCTCCAGAGCGGCTGCCCTCGCTGAGGACGCTCTGCGCGCCGCTGTGTTTGCCAGGAAGCTCCTGCGCGCCGCTTCACGGAGTGAGGAGACCATTAATGATCTCCTAGATTATTCTCCAAGAGCCACGCCGCCCCTGGAGGACGTCGCTCGCCCCACGCCGCCCACCCAGGTAGCCCTGCGAACCACCTCCGTTTCTGTGAGTAGGGGTAGTTTTCCGTCTGGGTCTATGCAGGTATTCGTGCCATTTAGCCCCACAAATGAGTTTCTAGAGTCCGGTTACTCCGCTTCGGGTCCTGTTAACACGGCTTTGGGACATTCCACCCTCGTGTCTGTGCATACCTCACCCGTCAGCTCTAGAAATGAGCCCATTGCATCCCCTGCTCTCGAGCCTGTACGCCCCGCTAGCAAGCCACCTGTGCCTTGTAGTTCTGTGTCTAAGTGCTTCGGAAGTCCTGGTTCAGTAGATGAGCAGTTAGCCCCGCACAACTTGCCGGCCCCTTTTCCAGGCCTCCCGCGCCTCTTGGCCTTGCTAATGAGCTGCTAGCCTCACACAATTTGTCGTCAGAGTCTGTCAGCCCCCTTTCAGAGGTCGATGCGCACTTTAGTCCTGTTAATGAGCCGCTGGCGTCGTACGGTCCTGGTTGTGCGCTTGCTAGCCCCATCTCAGAGTTAACCGCGCCAAGTGTTCGTATCACTGAGCATGTTAGTCTGCTTTTTGAGAACGCTAGCACTGTGTCGGTGCCCAGTTCGCCTGGTAGCTCCACAGGTGAACTGTCCATGCCTTGTAGCACAGTTTCAGAGCCGTTACCTACACTCTACTCAGTTGTAGAGCCGCTTACCGCCTTGTCCGCGCCGCTTAGCCCCGCTTCCGAGTCGTTGACTATGCTCAGCTCAATGAGCCGCTAACCGCGTGGTCCTTGTGGTCCTTGTGGACCTTTAGCCCCGCTTTCGAGTCTACCACCATGCTTAGCTCAGTCGTTGAGCCGCTAGCCACCTTTTCCTCGCCGCTTAGCCTTGCTTCCGAGCCCTCCGTGACACTTAGCTCGGTTGATGAGCCGCTAACCGCCTTGTCCGTGCCGCGTAGCCCCGCTTCCGAGCCGTCAGCCATGTTCAGCTTGGTTGATGAGCCGCAAACCGTGTGGTCCTCGCCATTTAGCCCCTCTTCCGAGCTGATCACCATGCTTAGCTCGGCTGTTGAGCTGGTCACGCCTCGTAGCACCACATTTGAGCCGCTAGTGTTTAGTCACGCTGCTTCAGAGCCCCTCAGATAATATCGATACCAATGCTGGTATTGATATTGAGCAATACTCGTGTAAAAAGATCGATACGTGAGCTTTTTTTCTCTCCCGCACGCACTGACTGCTGCACACTGATGCGGATTCGTCAAAATCTGCTCTCTGTCTGTAAGACTAGCACTGGGTCACACAGCACACCCCTCTCTCCTCTTTTGTTGTTGCACCGTCACGTGGCTCAGTGGCGCCAGCCAATCAGCCATACAGGTTGGCTCAGCCTGGCCCGCCCACTCAGCGCTCTCCTCCGTTACTTATTGTTTTTATTTTGTTTAAAGCCAGAAGTGCACTGAAGGGAAGAAATTCCTTATTTTTTGTATTATTTTATTGTATTGTTCGACTTGGAAAAACAGAATAAGTTTGAAACTGTTTACAGTATTTGTTGTGGTGTGTTAATTTTGTTGTATTGTTGTTTGTCAGCTCTCTACTTTAGGAGATTGTTTTAAGTTGTGTTGAGTGATATTTTTACACTCTGTTTATTAAGAAAAAACAGAATTGCACTGAAAGGAACAAAATTCTTTATTTTTTATTGTTTTTCCTAAGAACAATTCTATTTGAAAAAAAGAAACAAAGAAAGAAAGAACTAGAAAAGATGTCTAGTGAGAGGAGAATTTTTATGTTATTTTTGTATTGTGGTTTCTCCTTTTCTACCTCAAATTATTTTCCTAATGTTAAGGCAAACTTTGTTTTGTTACTGTTCCTTTATTTCTAAACAAAAATGTTGATTGTGATAATTAAGTATTTTGTTGTCACGTACAATGTTTGGCAAAATTCTATCCTAGGTCTTTTGGATTCTTTGGATCTATGAAGCTTAAATATTAAAAAGTATCGATATCAGTGATACTCGCCATGCATTTACTTGGTATCGGATTAATACCAAAATTCCCGGTATCGCCCACCTCTACCCTTCAGTCTCGAGTCAGGGCCTCCAGGGCCCCTCAGTCCCGAGTCAGGGCCTCCAGGGCCCCTCTATCCTGGATCTGAGCACCTTGTGCCATGTATCTTGTTGTCCGAGCCCGCTAGCCCCGTCTCTGAGCTTGTTCTGCCGGTTAGCCTTGCTTCTGAGTCATTCATGCAGCTCAGCTCAGTGGATGAGCTGCTGGCCGCCTTATTCGCACAGCTAAGCTTGGGCGATGAGACGCTGGCCGCCTCGCAGGTTAGCCCAGCTTCCGAGTCGTTCATGCCGCTTGGCTAGGTTGATGAGCCGCTAGCCACCTTACCTTCACCGGTGAGCTCCGCTTCCGGGCCATCCGAGCTGAGCTGTTAACCGCCCGTCCCTTGCCATTTAGCCCTGTGTCCGAGCACACTAGTCCCGGGTCCAAGTCGGTCACGTTGCCTCGACCCGTAGTCATGCTGGCTAGATTTCTGTCCATGTTCGCTGGGTTTCCTGGGTTCGGGGTGGCTTTGGGAGTCTGTGGACGGACTCCTTGGAGGGGGTGGTACTGTCAGGGCGCGTGCTCTGCCCCGGGTTTTTCTTTTTTTGGCGAATAGTGGGCATGGACTACAGTTCCCACAATTCACCACTGTTTTTCAAGATGGCGGCGCCCTGATTTTTTACCGGCTGTGTTGTGTTTGGACGCATGTCATTGGTTTATTTTTGGTTAATTGTTGCCGTGCGCGGCTGGGGGTCGTATATTTAAGTTCCTGTTTTTCCCTCGGTCGCGTCGCGGGAGCATTGCTTCACCCTTCTAGGTGAACTACGGTCGCGTTCATGCCATATTTGTGCTTTCGGCTATGCTAAGCTACGCTAGCACTACGGACGGCCACGCCACGGAATCCGGTGGGATTAATTTTGCTTATGTGAACTGTGTTTTTGCGGATTATCTTGGGACCTTGTTTCGTTGATTGCTTTTCTTGGACTCGCGCCCGGTCATGTTTTTCTTTCTTTTGGCTATCACGCCGGTTTATGTTCGCTGTGTTTATTCTTGGTTCAGTGTATTAGTTTTGATTACCCTTTTTTCGGCTCCCATGCCAGGTTTTTGTTCAAATTTTCATTCTGAGTTTTAGTCTGTTTGGTTACTGCTGTGTTTTGTTATTTTTTTTAAGTCTTATTTTGTTTGTATCAATAAAATGATTTGATTTTGTCCAACTGAGACCTGCACCAGCATCTGCCTTTGTCCTCGCCCCCGTAACACAAACACCTGAATTGTCACCATGTCTTTCTTTATGTAAGTGGTGACAGCATTTATGTCTTGCCATCTGTTGCTTTTCTTGTTGTGTAAGGCACTTTTTTTTCTTATTTTGCTAAAGTTTGCCAAGTGTGTTTTTGTGCTGCTACCTTGGCTGGTTAAAGTCTGTTGTGGACATATGACTTTTGAAGTTTGATATAATCTTCATTTTCTGCGTGGTGGTTTGTTCGCAGATAGTGAAGTAAGTCGTTTTAACGAGTTGTTTTAACTGCAACCGATTTCCAGATTGTTGTCTTTTAAGCTACATCCATCTTTTCAAAACTGAACCGCCTCCATGTGATGTAGACTGTGAGGCTGGAGCTGTTAGTTCCCTTTCTTTTTTACCTTAAGTGGTAGCTCATGACCAGTGTAACTTTTAGGTAGAACACTATCTTGATTTGTGGTGCTAGCATGCTGCATGCACATCAGTCTGTCGTACCTGGATACATGATGCTGTGAATATGTGAAGCCTTAAGGTGAGTTTTTTTATCTGTGTAATGTTAGCTCGCATATCGCAGACCCTCCTACCCATATTGGTGAATTACTAAGAAGTATTGGGTCTCTGCCTCCACCTCACACGTATACTCCTGTGAAACAGGATTAGCAGGTTAATTCCTAAACAATGAAGTGAAAAGTTAGATATTGATGTAGACATGCTTTGTCATTGTCAGAGGTAAAAACAATGGGGGTTTTTGATTTGTGTCCTGTATGTAACAGCATACAAAAAGTAACTTGCACTGGTCATGAGTGGAAATGGATATCCTATCAGTTTCAGGTGTATGTTTGCATCATTATATTGTGTGCAATTATTAAATAGTAGCCAAATATAAAAACGTACAGTGGGGCAAAAAAGTATTTAGTCAGCCACTGATTATGCAAGTTCTCCTACTTGGAGAGATGAGAGAGGTCTGTAATTTTCATCATAGCTACACTTCAACTATGAGAGACAAAATGAGAAAAGAAAAATCCAGGATATCACATTGTAGGATTTAAAAAATTTTTTATTGTAAATCATGGTGTAAAATAAATATTTGTTCACCCACAAACAAGCACGATTTCTGGCTCTCAGAGACCTGTAACTTCTTCTTTAAGAAGCTCTTCTGTTTTCCACTCGTTACCTGTGTTAGTGGCACCTGTTTGACCTTGTTATGTGTATAAAATACACCTGTCCACAACCTCAAACAGTCAGACTCCAAACTCAACCATGGCCAAGACCAAAGAGCTGTTGAAGGACACCAGAAAGAAAATTATAGACCTGCACCAGGCTGGGAAGAGTGAATCTACAGTAGGTGTGCAGGTTGGTGTGAATAAATCAGCTGTGGGAGCAATTGTAAGAAAATGGAAGACATACAAGACCATTGATAATCTCCCTCGATCTGGGGCTTCACGCAAGATCTCATCCCGTGGGGTCAAAATGGTCATGAGAACGATGAGCAAAAATCCCAGAACTACACGGCGGGACCTGATGAATGACCTGCAGAGAGCTGGGACCAAAGTAACAAAGGCTACCATCAGTAACACACTACGCCGAGAGGGACTCAGATCATGCGGTGCCAGGTGTGCCCCCTGCTTACAGTACATGTCCAGGCCCGTCTGAAGTTTGCCAGACAGCATATGGATGATCAAGAAGAGGACTGGGAGAATATCATGTGGTCAGATGAAACCAAAATGAACTTTTTGGTAAAAAAACAGCTTGTCATGTTTGGAGGAAGAAGAATGCTGAGTTGCATCCCAAGAACACCATAGCTACTGTGAAGCATGGGGGTGGAAACATCATGCTTTGGGGCTGTTTTTCTGCAAAGGGGACAGGACGACTTATCCGTGTTAAGGGAAAAATGAACGGGGCCATGTATCGTGAGATTTTAAGCCAAAACCTCCTTCCATCAGTGAGAGCATTGAAGATGGAACGTGGCTGGGTCTTCCAGCATAACTGATCCCAAACACACCGCTCAGGCAACGAAGGAGTGGCTCCGTAAAAGCATTTCAAGGTCCTTGAATGGCCTAGCCAGTCTCCAGACCTCAACCCCATAGAAAATTTGTGAAGTTGCCCAGCGACAGCCCCAAAACATCACTGCTCTAGAGGAGATCTGCATGGAGGAATGGGCCAAAATACCAGCTACAGTGTGTGCCACCCTGGTGAAGACTTGCAGGAAACGTTTGACCTCTGTCATTGCCAACAAAGGTTATGTTACAAATTATTGAGTTGAACTTGTTATTCTTATTGACCAAATACTTATTTTCTACCATAATTTACAATTGAATTCTTACCAAATCCTACAATGTGATTTCCTGGTTTTTGTTTTATATATATTTTGTCTCTCATGTTGAAGTGTATCTATGATGTAAATTACAGACCTTTCTCGTCTCTCCAAGTCGGGGAACTTGCACAATGGCTGACTAAATACTGTGTTGCACCACTGTACCATAATAGTCACAGTTGTGTGGAACACTGGCACAATCATACTGTCAGCTAAAATGACAGCTAAGTCAGAGCTAATAAGCTTGCTAACAAGTTTCATGGGTCCTGGTGATCCACTGATATTGTGAGTCGGGTATCTTTTAAATGTGATGACTATGTTACTCAAACACTCCCCATATGTAATTTTGTTTTGGGAAAGTACACAATAAGTCTACCTTTCAGCTGTAATGGCTAACAGTGGTGCTTCTAGACCATCTCAACCACCCACAGAACCACTCCGATGGGTAGCATGACCCAAAAAGCAACTTACATAATTAGTATTATTGAGCATTAATTAAGCCAGAGGTTTAACAGTTAGTGGAGTAGTAAATGCTAAACAGTCCCCTGCTTTATAAAAAAACAGCAAAGGTCAGAATAATCTTTTGATCTGGTACCACCCAAACTAGTACCAGATCTAACTAACCAGCATAAATCAGCTTTTACCAACATGGATCTTGCATGGTCTTATTGGTTTACCAGCATTCTTGCATCCAAAACAGACCATATGCTGGTCTTTGCTGCTGTTTTTTACTTTATCTAAATATTTCAGACTGTCTTAAGTCGCATGGTTTTGTTCTTGTATGGTCCTCATCTACCAACAGAGGGTGCTCTTTTCCATCAGTGGCAATGTTAGGACCCTGTGAGCAGAAGTGGCACCGGATTGTACTTAAAAGTGAAGTTATCTGTAAATTCTCAATAGTGTATAATGTGTTGATAAGAAAGGTAACCGTGACATTACAGCTTTTCAGTTACAGAGATGCAGTTTCTTACTCTGGCACCAGTGGTACACTATTTAGCTGACTTTGATTTGCTTTTTATTTATCATTTAGGTGCTTTTTGCAAAAGGGCTGATGAGTAGGTACAAACTCTGAGGGATCAAGATGACATCAGTAGCTGGTGATTATGACCACGTGCAGATCCAGCAGCAGTACACCGAAGTCAACAACCGCTGGGAGGTAGAAGAGTGGGACAATGAGAACAGCTCAGCTCGCCTGTTTGAACGCTCTCGCATCAAGGCACTTGCAGGTAAAGTGAACCTACTGCTCTAATCTTGGGTTTTCCCCTATTCAGTTCAGTACTTTTTGGGTTTACCAGTTTGCTAAGTACTTGAATTGTAGCTACACACTCACCTTTACAATATCAATCTAACGGGAATCATGGGGATTTGTCATCTTCTTTTGATGTGACATAATTGGAGCTACTGACCAAGAACAGTGAATGGCATGTGACTAGCTAAAAATGCTTTCTCCCCGATGGCCCTGTCAGGGAGAGGGAGAGTAAAAAGCTGCTTTTTATGTTTTACAAGCCTGGCATTTTTTAAACCAAGGCTAAGCTCATAAATAGGCCTTTCATAATTTATTTTTAGGTCACACCCTTGGGCTGTGCCAGTTGGGTACTGGAACTAGGTATTATTTCATCCACATTTACGTTTCTAAAATTAGCCATTGATGTGTTTTCTTGCCAGTTTTCACAGGCAGCTTTCTAAAAGTATCACAGTACAAAGACCATCAGTAGTTGATCATCACTTTAAGCACTGACTCTCCCAGCTAAAATAATCTTAATTTTGTTAGGCACTGGGGTAACCGATCCCAGGTTGCACTTGTTTGTAATGATCAGCTCACTGAATGCCAGTCCAATCTACTCAAGTTCCATTGAGGAGGTTTAATAATTTACATGTTCCTTAAATATGCAGGAGTTACCAAAGCTTTGTGGTTCAGTCTTCCACACACTGCCAAAGCCTTTCACTGTCGTATGTTATTGTGCACATTAGCTATTTAATGTGTGTTGTGAAATGTTTTAAAGACTGGCACTACTTGCTATAATTGTAGAACCCCAATTCCAGTAACATTGGGTGAGTATGTAAAATGTAAATTCTCATGTACCTATATTTATAGTCATATTGATGACTGCAACAATTTGGGGTGGGCCCATAAGTATGATATTCCACAAGCACTGCTTACATACTGGTAACAAGGTGAATTAGTAATGGGTGGAGCAAAAAAGAAGCATCCATAAAAGCTCATTCCAAAAATTGAGATTTCACAATTTAGTGTCCATGTTGTTATTTAAAACGAATCTGGGAATCTGAAGAATTCTCCATCCACGTAGGTCAAGGCTCAAAACCTGTATTGACTGTGCATGACCTTCCATCCCTTACACAACACTGCAATTAAAACTGACATGGCTCTATAAAGATATCTCAGGATCAGGTATACTCCATAAATCCATTGTCAGTAAAATAAATTTTGGCATGCATCTATGAGTAAAAAGTTATAACTTTATTACACAAAGCAGTAGCCATATATCAACAATGTCTAGAAAATCCAGTGACTCCAACTCACCTGAGAGGGACTGAAACCAAGTGGAAAAGTGTACAGTGAACTGATGAGTCACCTCTGTTGTGGAAACGATGGACTTTTGGGCCAAAGAGGAACAGGATCACTCCACTTGTTACTGATGGAAAGATCAGAAGCCAGCATCTGCTATCATTTTAAACAGCAACTTATTAAGAAGCTGATACATTAACTTTAGAGGGAAAAATTCCTGCACGAAATGGCTAAAATAGCCATGACAGATTTCATGCTTGCTAACTTAATTTCCTATACAAAGAGGTTTGCTTCTAATAAGAAAGTGTTATCACGTTTTGGCATAACGTGCTTCAAATGAAGAGCAGTTGTGGCTAAGAAATGGTAATGAATGTGCCTTGGGTAAGTCTGGCCAATATCTGATCTGTCTTTTTTTATATATATATATATATAATATATATATATATATATATATATATATTATATATATATATATATATATATTATATATATATATATATATATATTAATGCAGATTTTCATTCTCATCACCTTTGCTCCCTTCTTGCATTTTTAGCCAATCCCAGGTTTCATTGTTGGGTGTGTTCCCAGTATAAATAGTGTCTGGTGGTCTTGCTAACATCAATTACATTCCCGGTCATCTTACCTTTTGGAGGGTTAATGAGGAGGCAATAATAATTGTGGTCAATAAAAATGAAATACTTTATTTTCCAGTGGAAAAGATAATGCACTTAAAGTTTGTCATTTTCAAGGTTGTACTCCTAATTAAATATTAAGTAAATGTATTTAGCAAGATTGCACCCTTATTAATACTGACTACAAGTACTAGTAATATTTGGCTCTGGATTGTTCAGCCTTGCTTTCTGCACATTTACTTGATAATGATGTGCTCATTTAGGTACTGTTTGGGTTGTTTGTCTTAACTAATAGGTCATTGATCCGTTTGGTCCTTGCATATTTTTTCTGCAAGCTTTACAGTGAAGCAGCTCATCCCAGAGGGGAAAGAGTTCAGTCTGTAGTTCACACGCAGTAAGGTTTGCATCAGCAGACACATCAGCACATTCTGTAAGGCCGGCTGTGGTGTGCTGAATAATTAAAACCAGCCTTGCCCCACAAAGGGTCTTTATTCTCCCGCCCATTGACCTGCTGCTTTTCCTTAAACATTCCCTTCATTCTTCCATTTTGGAATTAATAAACAAATGCAGAATGAACAGCCATTGCTTGGCCTTGGTTTATAGATTTAGAGAGAGAGTGGCATGAAGTATGAGCTGTTGTTTTCTAGCTGTGGACCATGGCAAACATTAAAAAGACAAATAATCTTATCAGTTACAGAAGGCTGAAAACTAGTGTGAAATTCTTCAAGACAGTCCTACAAGTTTGTGGCCGATAGTCATGTTGAGGGCCTCGTAAGTGCCTAAAGAATGACCATATCTTTCTGGCAGATGCATTACATGGGCAAAATTATGAGGGCACAAATTAATCTCAACCACACTGATTTGAATGCCTATTATAGAATGCCATCTTTTCCAATGAGTCTTCAACTTTCTGCCGTGGTTGAGCTTCACATCAGCTGAAGTGACTTAATTATGAAGTGGGTACACCTAGGAGAAACAGCCAAGGCTTTGGTGGCAACACTTACTACTAAGTCACAAACTCCCACTGGAATATCAGCACAAGACCACATGAGCTGAATGGGTTGTGCACCAATGGCAAAGTTGTTTTAACAATTGTGATACATTATATAGAGTGATGTGTCATGCTACACCTTCTGGCAGTCTGACAGATGAACGTGACACCACCTGATAGAACAACTTCAGTTGCAGTGAAGGGAAGCTTTAATTTTACAACATGCACTGATATTCTGCAGTGTGCTTCCAACTTTGTGACAACGATTTGAAAAAGACCATTTATTAAGCAGGAACTGAGGTTCATGAAGAAATTGTTTACTTGGGTTTCTCAAGGAATATGAACGTGTATTTACTGTGATGGTATGTAGGTATGTGTTGGTGATTCTTTTTTTTTTTTGGTTTGGGTTTTACAGAAATATGAACATATACAGATATATGACAACAGAGTGCTTGGCTTGCTTATTAAAGTGTTTGGATCTGAGGTTGCGTGAAAAATGGAATGTTATTAAATATTAATTTTAGGCTTATATAGGCAATAACTTACCTCCATGTCTTGCAATGAAAGCTATACCTATAGTATACTATTCATAGAGCCTCCATGAGCCGACATCGACTCAAAGGCACTGGAAAATTTTTGTATGTATATGCAGTAATTGTTGTGTATTTATGGTGTTGGAGTTTTCCAGTTTGCATTAACCTCCTTATTGGTTTTGAAGTTGCTTTGTAAAAATCCATGAGCTTGGATCAAATCCTTGAATTGTGAAAATTCAAGTGTAGCATACAAGTTGAATGGCTGTGCTACTAAGTGATTAAGGCTTTGGATTAATCTGAAGCTTTTGTGTTCTGATTCCAGCTCTGCCAAGCTGCCATTGCTGGACTCTTGGGAAAAGTCCTTAGCCCTCATCTGCTCAGGTTGGGGGGCGGCACAGTGGCGAATGTGGTTAGTGCAGTTGACTCACAGCTCCAAAGATCCCCGGTTCTATCCCGACCTTTGACTTTGTCTTTGTGCAGTCTGCATGTTCTTCCCATGTTTGCATGGGTTTACTCTGGGTACTCCTGTTTTCTCCCACATTCCTAAAACATGCATTAGGATAATTGGAATGTAAAAAGATCTTTTGGTGTTTGCTATACAGATTATCATAGATGGAATGAGACCTTTTGATGATGAAGTTGACAGCAAGGCATTAAGAAGTGAGAAGAACAGAGTCGATCATATTCGAAAGGAATTTCTACTGTAAAAAATTTACGTTCAAAAAGGGGAGCTGAAACATGACTCATGAAGGCTGGTGAGTTTAGGCGTGTGAGAATGGATCTCACCAGTTCCCCCGCTTTGTTCCACTACTCAAAAGCCACTGAATTTTTGTTCAACCCACGCTCATGTGCGGCAGTGGAAAAGTAGGGTACTCTTATTTAGTAACCCCATAAAGGATTTGTCAGCTGTAATGCGAGCCACTCACAAAGCCTCTTTTTCCCTAACATTTCCTGCTGTTATGCATCAAATATAATTTTTGTCTCTATTAAGAATCCCTGCTGGGTTTGGCAACAGGGAACATCCTGCTCGTTTCCCTCCTATCATGGTAGAATGGTGCAGCCCTCTGCCTCCTGCGCTTTCCTCCCTCCCACTTCTTTTTATGCTAATGAAATGCTGACACAACAGTGGAACATACTGGCCATGATTGGCCACCGGGTGAATCCTAATCCCCCATGACACACCCCCCTACTTCCTCCTAATGTTTCTGAAGGTGTGCTGTGCTTTGTGCACTGCTGTTTGCAGTGTACATCCACAGCACATGATCTTTCTATCTGTCTTTACCCTCTCACTCAGAGGGTCCCGTGGCTAATAGAGGATGGGGTGGGATCTGTTTTGAAAGGTCTGGAGGGAAAGCTGGGGAAGATAAATTCATGCTGTCTTGCTGTCATTGAGCACAGTGAAAACCTGGACACTTGGACTTGCAGATCTTTTGGTTCTTGTGGGGAGATTCCGGTAAGAGAAGACTGTACAATCTCGTACACTGATGGAGCTTCAACGAGCAACCAGCATGCCTGGACCTCTGTCTCCTGGACCTTTATCTCCTGGACGTGTGTCCCCTGGGCATCTCACCCCTGAACACTTATCTCCAAGGCCAGGACCATCATATCAAGCAACTAGTCCTGGACAAAGTTATGGTGCAGCTGCCTTTAACTATAACCAGTTGGAAGGTCGTTTTAAGCAATTACAAGGTAAGTAGGTGACATAATGAAAAGATGGGCTTTAGTGCTTGCAGTTTGCCAGTTGGCTGCTGAAGAGTTGGTCCAATGTTTATGTCTCAATTAAAGTGCACTAATAAAGTGGAGTGGGAGACACAAAGAGCACCATGTTCAAAAACCTGACCAAGCAGGTTTACCAGCCTATGAAATATTAATGAGGAGCAGGAGGCATTGAGCAGGGGCTCCAGTAGCCTTGTGATCTGTGGGGGCCTGTCTGAACGTATACACTCACATGTCAGGTTATCCAGGCATCTCAGTATCTCCTTGTCCTGGTTAACTTAATATCTGGTAGTCATCAGAAACTCCAATTTACCTCCACCTAGTGCAGCAGCATCACTCTGACACTTTTGGTTACATTCTCAGTGACATAAAAGTGTTGTGTGTTCACATAGTGGTGTGAATAAGCAATACCTTAGAGCAGTTGTACCGTCTGGCTTCACAGTTGTAGTATAGAACACATATTTTGAAATGGTTTGCATCTGTTGTGGACTGAATAAGCCATTAAATCCGTAAATACACTCAGAAACGTTTTGTCCTGAATATTGATTGTGGTTTTTGTGCTATACATCGTAGATAAAAGGCTGTACAGCGAGAGGGCTGACACATTTGGTGTATACTCCATCATAAAACTTTCTGGCCTTTTTTTCTGTAAAAAAATTAATTATATTCATACGCATTGAGCCCATGCATAAATGGAAACTGTTGTCTGCCTAACAAAGCCATATGATTTTGCAGTTTGGTAGGACGAAGAGAGACTGTGTGGCCAGTGGTGTGTGGATCCATTCTAGTGGATGGACCAAGCACAAAGTCATACAGTCTCCAGAGACCAAACATTTGACTTTCACCATGCCATAGGACGTCTAACACAAGAAAGGCCTCACCCTTCACAATACCAAGCATAGGTGCATGATTGATACATAGATCCATGACCTCAAGCATAACCAGAAACTTTGAGATTACATTAATGCTCTTGTGAGTGAATGGAAGAAAATCCCAGTAGTCCTGTTTCAAAATATAGTTGAAATGTCTCAGCAAAAGTGTAAAAACTGAAATTAGATTAACCAGCAGATATGAAGCTGGTGTTTGGGTGTTTACGTTTACTTTTGGCTATGTCATGTATATTGCTGAGAGTAAAATTCATTCAGGGGTTTTTCAAGTTATACGGCTGCAGATTGAATGCAAAGCTTGTTTGAGGAATTTAAAGTGCATTAAAGGTATTTCAATTTAAGTTTTGTGCAGATGTTCCTCGTCAAATACATTTCCATTAGATGCCTTATGCGAGTTGTGTTTCGAGCAAACTTCATTACATAATTCTGCCAATTGCATGGCATACATCTAATAACGCAATAAAATAATAATTAATAAATTACAGAACTTTTCAAAAGTTGTAACACATGTCTAGCTGAAATGCTAGTGTTTTTGTAAGGTCTCAGAACCTTTGCAGAAATTTAAAGATATATGTTGTATGTTTATGTATTCCTTGCACCAGTGGTACCCAAAACGTTTCCACGAGACTGTACAAGACGAAATTAACACGAAAATTAAGTGGGAAGGAAAGAGGTTGGAATCATTTTAATTGTACAGCATAAATGAAAAAGCACTATAACTATTTTGATGTATGTGGAAGGTCTAAGTATATTTGGTATGATGGTCTTTGAAATATGAAGTTTCATTAGCTAACCCCAGCGCATGAAGGTGCCTCAGGTGGATCAGTCATCCATTAGTGACGTTTTCTCTCATGTTACACTCAGCTGTCTGATTAGCATTCTTTTCACACGTCTCAGTACTGAGGTCAAATAATTTTTAAAGCTTGAAAACAGACCACACTGCCTTGCACCATTTCTCTTGCATTTCTGTCCCGTGGCCTGTCCCCATTCTATTTTCCTGTGAATGGGGGGGGGGGGGGGGGGGTTAGCCAACAATACAGCCTTCTGTCCACCTAACCTCCAGAGAATAACCAGACAGGATGTTCAATTATTTCAGTTCACAAATTAGGTCATTAGGTTTTCTTTCAGAAAAATGCTTGATTGTAAGCTGTACAAATATATTACATGCCCAAAAGTATGTAGACACTCCTCTGGTACAGCTATTTTAGCCCAATGAAATGCTAAACGGTTGCTTAAAATCGTAAAAAAGAACAAGTTCTTTTAGCACAAACAGTTCAGCTTTGTGGATTGTAGTTCCATGACCAAGCATGTTAATGAAAGCTCACCTGGTACAGTGTTACGCTTCACCATATGGCTGTCTGACTGCTCTATCTTCTTTAGCTAGTGACATTAGATCACCATTAGAAATCTATCAACATTTCCTTACTGAAAGAAATAAACATAGTCTGTATTCCAATAACATCTTACTATACTGTATAAAATTTGATGGCTGAAGACTTTATTGCTCCAAACAGAACTGTAGACACTGCCTTTACATTGACTTGTTTTACTTAAAGAATATTACACTGGACAGTGAAGATTTTGGGCTGCTGATCATGAAAATAACTTTAAAAATGTCTTTTGACATGGTGTTTTGGTCAGTCCGTGTCATTTAGTTGTTGAATTCTGTATGCTTGGCTGTCCTCATTTCATAAGACAGCCAGAATTAAATGACTTGGTCAGGGCCTAAGATCTACTAAAGCAGATTTACTTGGTTCAAGCTTGAAAGTCAGGATCCTGAGTCTAAGCCAACTGGAGGAGGGAGAGAGCCACCACCCCCCCGTTTGGCCCGGGCACGGTGGGACCAGAGCCGATGAAGGAAACAGCCTGAGTGAAACCGAAGTGGGTGAACATCATGTGTGGGAGCGGAACTGGCACAGGACGGCAGCTCGGACAGAAAACAGTAAATGTAATTAGTTATTGATTAAGAACACAATGTCTATTAACAATCATTGATGCCACGTGTAGCATGTGACTCCGGCAGCATTAGCTATAGAAGCATAGCTAGAAAGAGGAGAACTGTAAGGTAACACAGCCACGAGGGACCACATGAGACATCAGCAACCTCACAGGAGACAGAAGACAGCAACCCAACATCTCTGATCACCATAAGGCTCTTTGACTAAGAAACTTAGGGACTGTGTTGACTGACAAAACTTAGGGACTGTGGTAGCCTAACAGTTAAAGTACTGGACTGTGCACCAGAAGGTCCAGGGTTCAAAACCCACTTCTGCCAGGCTACCACTGTTAGGTCCTTGAGCAAGTCTTTAACCCACAACTGCTTGGATTGTAAGACTGTATGAATTGTTAGTTGCTCTGGATAAGGGCGTCTGCTAAATGACATAAATGTAAATGTGAATATGAACCCCCAGCTCTGCACTTAGTCTAAGGCAAGGATACACAAGTCATGATCGTGAGGACCAAAGCCCAGGTCAGCCAGATCGCTCACCCGACACTCCCGGCTAACGAACAAGGCATGAATCCAGACACCCAACCGGCCCCAGCGACTCAAGGCATGCATCCCAGTTTAAATCTAGTCAAAAGCCTCCGTAAATAAGTACGTCTTTAGCCTAGACTTAAAAATTTGTGTCTGAGTCTCAAACTAAAGTGGGAACTTTATTCCATAGTTGGGGGGCTTAGGATGGGGTTTTCTGTCACTACCTACCCCAAGAACCAATAGAGCCATCAAGGACATTGGACAATTTTAAAGCACTTTTTGACAACTTTTTATTATGCAGATTGGTGACATTAACAGCTTATTCATGGATTTGGCTTATGTGCATGATGCCCCAAAATGGTGTCTATTTATAGGTTTGTAAAGTTAAATTGTTACACAATGGCAATGCCCACCCTTCAGTACTCATTGTCTTCGCAGTAGACATGAAAGAAATCGTCAACTACATGTAACTGTTGTTGAAACACATGCAGTACTGCTATTAGGAATGCCAATCATACAATCATACAGGACTGTTGCTTTGTTTGTGAATGGATAGTAATGGTAAAGTGTCAAAATTGATTGTGACTTTGTAAGGAGATTTTCCAGGGCAGAATAGTGTGTCACATGAACCACTTGTTGACACAACATGGATATAATAATAATAATAATAATAATAAAAGTAATAATAATACATTTATATAGTGACTTTCTAATACCCAAGCTCACTTTACATCACGGAGTACAGAGAGAGAGGGAAAAAAAACTTGGGGCAGTGGGGTGGTGAGGTAGTACTGGGAGAAAAGCTAGGTTTTTAGTTGTTGAAAGAAGAGTATAGCGCAAAGGCATAGACTTATCTGAATTTTGGCACTAACAACAGATCTTTATCAGAAGTCCCGAGTGACTGTGCAGGACAGTAAGGTGAAGTAGTTTAGATAGCTAGCCAGGATCCAGACCATGTCGAGCTTTGTGTGTGAGGACTTTGAAATGAATGCGAAGTGAGACGGGTAACCAGTGGAGTTGATATTGGGGGTGATATGAGCTGACTTTTTGGAAATATTTCTGCCTCCTCTTCATATAAAACTAAAAAAATATGTAAAACTTTCACAAAATTTGTCAAAACAAAAAAAAAAGAAGGTTGATTTCAATATTTAAGACATATTTCCAAGAGTAACTGATGTCAAAATTAAGAAAGGCATTTTGTTGGTCCACAAATCAGACAAGTTATCAGTGATGACGAGTTCAAAGATCTGCTAGTGGGCCATGAGAAAATAGAAGGCATCATTCGAAGGATGTTGAGAATTTGAAGGATGTTGAGACACCATGCTTAAAGCATACGAAACCTTGAAGTACAACATGTCACTGAAAATTGATTTTTGCATTCACACTTGGACTTCTCTTCCGATCTTGGTGCAATCAATGAATAACATGGTAAAAGGTTTCAACAGGGATTTGCAATCATGGGAAAACACCAGGGAAACAGAAATCCTTCAGTGCTGGAATCCCTGACCTAATAAATGACTAGAAAATAGTAGTATTGAACTGTGTGAGGGAAGTGTTTTTTAGATTTATCATTCTGTAGACAATTGCATTTATATGCTATCGTAACCCAAGTTTATTTTCAAAACATTTGACTGTTACATGGTTACATAAAGGTCAATAGTGAATGTCTCTTGCTTATCTTGCTATATGTGACTAAATGGTGATTTACAGTAGTGTAATCCAGTCTTTATCTAGATCACTAAATGTAACATTCTCAGCATACACTTGAATAATAAGCAGGGAACAAAGTTCAAGTTCATACGGAGAGTTATATAATTGGAGTTCCTTTGGCTTTGGGAAGAACTGTATTCCTTTTTTCAGTGCCAGAACTGGGCATTCTGACTGGTCTCTACATGAAGCCAAGCCAGGCATGAGAGGGACGGAAGTATCGCATTACAAGCGAGTGTAGTGTAGCATCAGCCAGCAGTAACCCGCTGCTAACCAGCTCAATGACCTTCTGTTCTACTCTTGGCTTAGCCATGTTCTGGGCAGAGAAAGACTGGCATTGAAGGCCTGGTTCTTGAAGATCCAAACTAACTTAAGACTTTGATTGTTCTAAATGGTCCGGAGAGAGGATTCTCCACAGAAAGACCTGGTGTGTGGGCACATTGTTACTGTCCATCATATTCAGATCTGTTTGGGGCTGGATATGATGAGCAGAGATGACAGCCTTGCTGTGCTTCCCACTCCCAACAAAGAATACTTGCTGGGAATTCACTGGCTGGTGTTGATTCAGCACTCATTATGGCTTAATTACAAGAGTGTCCAAGTCAATACCAGTGAGTTTCAATGAGAAACATATGAAAACTTAAATAAGACTCATTAATCATTTTAAATAAATAAATAAAAATTAATTTTTTTTTGTCATTAGATTTGTCAATGTTGATGATTCAAGTTGTCAGTATTGTGTTTTTGATCACTGGCTCTCACATTTTGACATTGCCTATAAGCATCTCCTCAGTACCATTAGCACTGCTACCTTTTTAAACACTAATCTGGATTAGTTTTAGGTATTGTAATTTAAGTGCACGTGATTAAAAAAAAAATTTTTTTACCCCCTCAGAGGTGATTCGTTTCATGTAGTTCCTGACTCGGTGCTTATCAGATTTTGCAGGGGCTACTTGGTGATTTTATTTCTATCCAGTTTGGCCATGCAGGCATTTTTTTGTTTTCGTTTTCTTTTTTACCAACATATAATTTTTAAAATAAATCTGTCGATCTCATAACTTGAGTAATGTCTGTATCGGAAACTCTGATTTTGTGGTCATCTTGTATAAGGTAGTGTCTGAAATCATTTACCTTCACCAATTCTGTTCCCTGTAGTAGTGCTCTGTGTAACATACAGTGGGGCAAAAAAGTATTTAGTCAGCCACTGATTGTGCAAGTTCTCCTACTTAGAAAGATGAGAGAGGTCTGTAATTTTCATCATAGCTACACTTCAACTATGAGAGACAAAATGAGAAAAAAATACAGGAAATCACATTGTAAGATTTTTAAAGAATTTAATTGTAAATCATGGTGGAAAATAAGTATTTGGACACCCACAAACAAGCTACATTTCTGGCTTTCACAGACCTGTAACTTCTGCTTTAAGAAGCTCTTCTGTTCTCCAATGGCACCTGTTTTACCTCGTTATCTGTAAAAAAGACACCTGTCCACAGCCTCAAACAGTCAGACTCCAAACTCAACCATGACCAAGACCAAAGAGCTGTCAAAGGACACCAGGAAGAAAATTGTAGACCTGCACCGGGCTGCAAAGAGTGAATCTACAATAGGCAAGCAGGTTGGTGTGAATAAATAAACTGTGGGAGCAGTGGAAGACATACAAGACCGTTGATAATCTCCGCAAGATCTCATACCGTGGGGTCAAAATGAACATGAGAACGGTGAGCAAAAATCCCAGAACTACATGGAGGGACCTGATGAATGACCTGCAGAGAGCTGGGACCAAAGTAACAAAGGCTACCATCAGTAACACACTACGCCAAGAGGGACTCGGATCCTGCAGTGCCAGGCGTGTCCCCCTGCTTAAGCCAGTACATGTCCAGAGAGCATATGGATGATCCAGAAGAGGATTGGGAGAATATCATGTGGTCAGATGAAACCAAAATAGAACTTTTTGGGAAAAACTCAACTGGAGGAAAACGAATGCTGAATTGCATCCCAAGAACACCATAGCTACTGTGAAGCATGGTGATGGAAACATCATACTTTGGGGCTGTTTTTCTGCAGAGGGGACAGGATGACTGATCCGTGTTAAGGGAAGAATGAACGGGGTCATGTATCATGAGATTTTAAGCCAAAACCTTCTTCCATCAGTGAGAGCATTGAAGATGGAACGTGGCTGGGTCTTCCAGCATGACAATGATCTCAAACACACCGCTCGGGCAATGAAGGACTGGCTCCGTAAAAAGCAAAAGCATTTCAAGGTCCTGGAGTGGCCTAGCCAGTCTCCAGACCTCAACCCCATAGAAAATGTGTGGAGGGAGTTGAAAGTCCGTGTTTCCCCAAAACATCAATCACTGCTCTAGAGGAGATCTGCATGGAGGAATGTGCCAAAATACCAGCTACAGTGTGTGCCAACCTGGTGAAGATTTACAGGAAACGTTTGACCTCTGTCATTGCCAACAAAGTTTATGTTACAAATTATTGAGTTTTGACTTTTTTGACTTTTGTTATTGACCAAATACTTATTTTCCACTACAATTTACAATTAAATTCTTTAAAAATCCTACAATGTGATTTCCTGGATTTTGTTTCTCTTGTTGTCTCTCATAATTGAAGAGTACCCATGATGAAAATTACAGACCTCTCTCATGTTTCGAAGTAGGAGACCTCGCACAATCAGTGGCTGAATATTAGAATATTATTTTACAGGACTTATTATTTTACAGAATTCAGACACAGCCCATATCTCTGGGTACCTCATGATCAATCATGGAAATTGCAATTAAGCTTGTTAAAAAAAAGTATCAGCATTAAGTTAATGTTGATAGCTCTACTGAAAATATTTTTTTAAAACAGTATTTTACAAACTGTTTTCTTGGTTGTTTTGGGTGGATGTACAATTTAAAAGGCTAATGTACTAACAGCGACAGGTATAAATGTTTACGTTAATGTCACATAGGCCATGTAAATGTGTCCTATGCTCTTCTGTAGTTATTGGTCACTTAAACATTTTTGTCCAGAATGTCTTATTCGTTTAGAGCTTTGTCATCAGATGTTTGCAGTAATGTACTGCCTGCTTTACTAAATGTGTAGTGTTAAATCAAAATCCCTGTTCTGTCTTGTTTTAATTCCTAGTGTTAGTATTGGTTCATGAAGCAGCAGAGAACCAGATAATTGAATTGCCCTTGGCCACGGGCAAACTTTGTAACATGGGGGATTTTTCAGGATGGGATTCCAGGATCCAGTTGTGCTTGTTGCTTGCCGATTGCATTTGGCAAATCAGAAATTGAGTGGGTATCTAATATTCCACCAGGTTTGGACTGGGAATGTTTAGAAGGGGTCTTGTAAGTTGCAGAAGAAGTTATTTGCTCCTAGATTCACAGGCAACTTGGCAGTCTTCCGTGCTCTCTCTCTGACCTTAATAATTGGATGTAATGAACAAATTTTCAAGCCAGTGGTTTCCACCACTCCCAAACTGCACCTCTAAGCAAGGTGGAAGATGCTTTCCCCAATGACATAAATTATGCAGCAAGTGACCAAATATTACCTCTTTTGCAGCTTTTGGATTGCTTAAAATGTCAGTAATATAAATTCCACCACTGAGTTGATTCTTGTCTTGTAGTGATCTAAAGTGAGTGTATAATTACCTATTTGTCTCCTCATTAAAACAACATACAGCAATGCTTTTCCTGCCATTTCTCCACAAACACTTGGTTAAACATAATTCACATCTTTATCTTTAACATAATTCACATCTTTAGCCGGTGTATCCACTTGGGTTTACTCCATGTGCTCCAGTTTCCTCCCACAGTCCAAAGACATGCTTTAGGTTAATTGCTTATAATAAATTGGTTTGATCTGAGTATGTATGACTAGTGTCAACATAACCGTGTGTCAATGTAACCTTGTGTCTGTTGTTGAATGGCAGTTGATGCTGAAAATTGTGTTATAAAAATAAATAAATAAATAAATAAGAAGCACTAGAATACATAAACACTTTTTTCTTGTCTGCTTGTTGTGTATATGAATTTTACAGGCATTTTATGATGTATTCAGAGTAATATTATCATAATAGCTGTGCATGTCAAGGTCTAGAATATATTGGACAACAAGTGAACAGTCGGTACTTATCAGTGTGTGATGTAAGAGAATTGGGCAGACGTAAAGACCTAGTACATTTGGCAATAGCTTATAATAATCATTACGATTAGATGAGTAGATACTTTTTAAATGTTTTTTAATGCCCAATGAGTCGATAAAACATCTTTGGAAATGGGTCCCGTTTTCTTGTGTGTCACATTGTTCATACATTGTCATACAGTCTTACAAATGATTTTTCTTCTGCAGTCAGTACTTTCAGCCTATACATTTTTACCTGAGCTGAGTTGAGCTGGTTGCTTCTAGATGTTTCTGCTTCACAATAATAGATCTTAAAGTTGACTAGGGCAGCTCTAGCAGATCAGGAATTTGCAAATATTTGGAATGGGCATGCTATGCACATGGAATTTGCTATTTAATATTCATTATTATGTGAGGCTCTGTGAATGCTGTTAAGCAATAATATCAAAGCAATTGCTGAAGCTCACTGACTGGATGTTGAGCTGGGCCTGTGCTAGGCCTAAACTCATTCTAGGAGTGGGATATCATCTCACCAATGATTTATGAATGTTAAAAGCTGCTGTTATAGATAGTTCCCCAAGATTCGTGTAGCCTTTGGCTTGACCAGTCATTCCCAGTCCAAAAAGGCTGAAACCCTGGCTTAATGTTTTGACACCAACCAATATACCTGTAACTGTACACATGTTTTATAGAATATCCAACAATGAAACTGACACAATTTCAGATAGTTTGACAATTAAATTGTCAGCTAGATTTACCATTTAGAAAATGATTAACTTAGCTTGTAGGAATACAAAAGTACACTTACACATGTACATGGTAATCCATTGCAGTTCATGATTTTATGTTGTCAAGTCATTTTATGTCTGTTGAATTGTCATTGCATTTTTCACTTAGCCAACTACATGTCTAGTCACATATTCCATTCACTTTCCATGCAAATAATGCAAGGAACATGTAGCTTTTGTGACCTATCTAATCTCACTGGTAGATTATTGAGCAAGCCCTTTAACCACAATTGCCCCTGAAAAATGAATGGATCATTTTCAGCACTGCAGTGACACAGATCTGGTGGTGGTGTTGGTGTGTGTTGTGCTGGTACGAGTGGATCAGACACAGCAGTGCTGCTGGAGTTTTAAAACGCTGTTCATTCACGGTCCACTTTAATAGAGACATTCACATTGTTGTTCCATCTACCTACTACCGGTCAGTGACAGTAGCTCATTTGTTGTTATACAGTCTCTGTTAATCAGACCCTAATCCTTCATCAGTGCTCATAGGATAAAGCCTACAGGATGATGGTGGCTGGACATTTTTGGCTGGTGTTTTTTTTTTTTTGTCCAACAGTGACACTGAGGAAAAAACTCTAGCAGCATTGCTGTGTCTTATCAGCTCAGATCAGTGCAACACACACTAACACGCCATCTCGACGTCACTGCAGTGCTGAGAATGATCCACCACACACATAGGACCTGATCTGTGCTGATCCTGTGGGCATCCTCAGCATTACAGAACGGAGTAAAGGGAACTAAGTATGTATGTAGAGAAACAGTTGGAATACAGTCTGTAACTGTAGAACTACAAAGTGCAGTGACCACTAAAACTTAAATAAAGCATAAGAATATAAACTGAAAAGTGTAGAGTGTCTAACACTTTTGCTCAGTACTGTAATTCTAAACTGATAGAAGTTTATCACAAAAGATGAACATGGGAATGTTAAGATGAGCCTAACTAACAATTTGAATGAATGCTATGAGTTTGTAAGTCCACACCAGGAGAACGAGGTCATATACACCAATATAGCATAGTATCAGTAGTATAACTACATTACTGAAGGGTTCAGCCATTTGATCTATACCAGTGGATAAAATCAAGCGTACAGCATTGTAACCTTAGACAAACATTGATCATAGAGTGGGTTATATGGAAGAGCTCTGTGCTAAATGTGAATTTTAATGGAGGTAGAATAATGGTCTTGGGCTATTTTGAATAGTTTGACTCTTAGTTGGGCCCTTATGGGAAATCCTGTAGTTTCAAAGCATGGCAATGTTCCCTGAAGAAATGGTTTGCTGAGTTGTATGTGAAAGAACCTGATCGGCCTGGACAGAACCTTATCACCTAATATCAGGCTGAATGAAAATAAGTAGTGGCAGTCATGATCCAAAATATAGAGGCACATTTGGATGTGATGTCTGGGTCAATGGGAGTTCACAATATTTTGTCCCTCCATACACAGTCTGTGTGTCACGTTTCTCTCAGTACACTGTCTATGTGTGAACTATGCATGATGTATCTGATCTACAATTGCAAAGCATCTCATTTTACCATCTTTTTCCTGGTCAGGGTCACGTGCCTAACCCAGTACTCAGTTGGCACAGGCAGCAGTTCAGCCAGGGTGCTGGTTCATTGCAGGGTTCTGTAAATGCACCACGTGACCTTCACATTGCAAGACCTATCTGGGATTTGAACCCAGGCACTCAGGAACTGCCCTTTCTAGCAGATACCTCTTAACACTGAGCCACCAGATCTGGTCCTACATTTGCAATGACCTGTATATCTTAAGACAATCATTGTCTTTCTGTGCTATCTCTTGGCTCCATTCCTCAGCACCTTTCCATATTCTACTAAAAATTATAGATTCAGGTAGAAGGCTTGAAAAACTCACACATACATGACAGCTATTTGACCACACCTTTGTGTGTAGTGTGATTAAATTCTGCCCTAAGATACTTTGAATGATGTTGAGTGTTGGCTGGACCTAGATGAAGTTAAGAAAGTTGTCTAAGTTCATGGCACCCTGTTAAAACTTACAATGTGCTGTGATATGAGCTTTTGTTTGTCTACTTGATGACATTTTAATCTATTGACTCTGGGGAAAGCGTCATCTGCTTGACCAGATGGAAATTATAAAAAGATTTCTGTTTGTTAACAACAACATGGGATATTTGACATTAAGGTGGCACTCAATAAACAGCATGTGATCGCTATTTAACTTCTGCTCTGATATGAATCGTCACATTTTTTTCCCCTTATATCAGTTTCTCATCTCATACTACATCACCATTAGTGTATCACATGATTGTGACAGTACTGTAATGTTACAGCTCAAATTATGAAGACAGTCAGCAGATAATGTTCTCATATTGGCATTCAGAAGCTACTTAATAAAATGCTTCTCTTTGTTGAGCAGTAATAGTAACCTTAAATGTCTTTCCCTAATTTGATTATGTTATCTAATGGAATCTTTCAATTTAATTTCCCTGTAGAGTATTTGTACATGGTATGTATAAAAGTAAGGAAAATAAGTTGTATTGCTGTGGTACAATCCTCTATCATGATTTTTGGTGCATGAAGTGTGATTGGCATTTTAAAATTTTTAATTAGTTGACTGATTGATTGATTTATTCTTTATTTATTTATTTTGGGGCCATCCAAATGAATGCATTAATAAACACATTAACCCATAATTTTTCAAACTCGCATTATACGTGACAAATGTGACACATTACAAATGTTATACCAACTATATGCATCGATCAGCCATAACATTAAAACCATCTCCCTTGTTTCTACTATGTGTCCATTTTATCAGCTCTACTGACCATATATATGCACTTTGTAGTTCTGCACTTACAGACTGTAGTCCATCTGTTGCTCTGCATACCTTGTTAGCCCTTTTTTTACCCTGTTATTCAATGGTCAGAACCCCTACAGAGCAGGTACTATTTGGGGGTGATCATTCTCATTACTGAAGTGACAGTGATGTGGTGGTGGTGTGTTAGTGTGTGTTGTGCCGGTGCAAGTGGATCTGCTAGAGTTTTTAAACACTGTGTACACTCTATTACACCTACATTGTTGTTCAGGCCCAGAGTCAGGGACAGCAGCTCATCTGTAGCTACACAGTTTGTTAATGATTCTCTAGTCCTTCATCAGTGCTCACAGGATGTTGTTGGCTGGATATTTCTGGATGTTGGACTATTCTCAGTCCAGCATTTTCTTATCCTCTCGTAGAAGCGCAACACACACAAACACCACCACGTCAGTGTCCTGTAGTGCTTAGACTTATCTATCATAATCTTTCCAAATAGTACCTGATCTGTGGGTGTGCTGTTGGGGTTCTGACCACTGAAGAGCAGGGTGAAAGAGACATATCAAAGTATGTAGAGCAACAGATAGACTACAGTCTGTAATGGTAGAACTATATTTGTGAACCTATATGATAACTGCAGCTGAGAAAATGGACAGTGAGTGTAGAAACAAGGTGGTATTAATGTTATGGCTAGATGGTGTATAGCACTATAAGCCTATATGAAATGGTAAACTAACATTGTATTTAAAATTGTACCTAAACTTTATTGCAGACAAAGTACACCCCTTTATGGCAGCAATATTGACAAAGGGATATGGCAAAGAGTTCAGGGTGTGGACATTGCCTCCAGATTTCCCAGACCTCAACCCAACTGAACATCTGCGAGATGTTCTGGACAAACAAGTCCAACCCATGGAATTCTCACCCTGCAACATATAGAATTTAAAGGATATACAGTCAATGTCTTGGTGCCAAATACCACAGGACACTTTTCAGGTCTTGTGGAGTCCATTCCACAACAAGTCTGACACGAGAGAGACCTATACAATACTAGGCAGGTTTGGTGTTATGAATGATCAGTTCATCTTGTCCACTTGAATGACTGTGTAGTGCTTTTTTCACAAATAAGAAACTATTGTAGTGTCAAATACGAGCAAACAAAAATTTGATTAATCATTTCATGCAATTGGTGTGATTACCGTATTTTTTCGGACTATAAAGCGGTTATAAAGGGTTATAAGGCGCAATATCAATGATCGACTGCTAACGGATCTATTTTCATACATAAAGCGCACCGGATTATAAGGCGCATGAAATGAAACAAAACCCTTAAGTTCCCTCAGAAACTCAGTTTGGTCTTCTTTACCCGCCGCAGGGCGTCTTCTTGCTTCCTCCACTTCCGTACCATTGATTCGTTAATGTTGAATTCTCTCGCAGCTGCTCTATTGCCATGTTGTACTGCGTGACTGATAGCGTTGAGTTTGAAAACGGTGGCCGTAAGCTTCTTAACTTACTGAGGCCGTGCTAAAACATTCTGACAGATTTATGAGCGCCGTGTACCATCTACAATCGGTTCTAGGTCAGAAAGCACAACCAGAATTAATTCATACATTAGGCGCACCGCATTTTAAGGCGCACTGTCCATTTTTGAGACAAAGGATTTTAAGTGCGCCTTATGGTCCGAAAAATGTGGTAAATATTTTAATCCTTTGAAGGCACTCATTTGTTTGTTTATTTATTTGTTTATTTGAATTGATGACTGTAAACTTGCTGTATTCAAATAAATAAATTAGAACAGAATGAATTAATTTAAAATGTCCACAAAATAATGAAGACCTTGCAGTTGCTTACACTGTCACTCTTGAGATGTCTCTATCTAGTTTGATCTTTCTGTAGTAGTTTGTTGTGCACTTTTCATGGTGTTTATTATAGCTTTACATTTTCATGTGTGATTTTAACATTTTAATGAAGCTGATACAACCCCTCACAGTACAAATTATTATGGGTCATAATGTGCTACACTTGCACACCCAGCTTATTCTGAATAAGACTTTTTGTTAAACCAAACCTGCATAGGGTTTATGTAGGGCTTTAATAGCAGACCCATTTACCAACGTAGTATTTGATCAAATCTTCTCCACTAAGCAGATGATTGAATTCAGGTTTTATACAGTATGTACTAATTCTTCCTCTTAACCCCTCCATACTGTACATACTACAATCTATACCTTAACCAATGACCACTTTTCTAGCCCTATCATTCTCGGAAAATTAGAGAATTGTTTGAAGTGTATGTTGTTGGAGCTGAAAAGAAAGACCATTGATAGACGGAAAGTGCTCTTCACATTATTGATGATGTTTGTCACATCAGATAAGGTCAAATAAAACAGATTGGCTAATGGAATTGACATTGACCCAGTGAGCCACACATGCAGAGCTGAGGGAACTCGCCTACCCCATTTACTCTGTCAGTAAAATACATTTACAGTTACATTTAGTTATATGGGAGACACTGTTATCCAGAGTGACTTACAAAAAGTGCAAGTAGTCGGTGCTATGATGCAAGTGGTTAATGATGTGTAGGTATTCATTACCACTCAGACCATAAACTAATGCTACTCAGAGACTATCAAGCAAGTTCTCGGTTTGATGCCAAAGTCACATAATAGTAGCATATACTAAGAGCGTGAAGACAAGTTGACAAATCTACGTACACCTGTACACAAAAAAAAAGAAGAATAAATTAGGAGTTAAGGAGGAGGAGGAGTTGTTCGAATCAAGTGAAGCTTTATATGTATGAATGTAATGATGATATCTGTAAGTGATTACAGTACTAGAGTGAAAGGATAGGTTTATTGGGGAAAACTGTACATTTGAAAGGATGCTGTAGTTACCCTGTTAGCCCAAATCTAGCCTGGATGTAAAATGAGATGCTGTTGTGTAATGGAGGCATGCCGGTTCTGTATGGTATCCTGTGGCACATTTGTCTACAGATGTTGCAGCTGGGCCTGTAGGTCCTCCACAGTCATAGGTTGCCAAAGCTGCCGTCCCAGCTGGTCCATAAATGTTTGATTGTTTGAAAATCTGGTGACTGGGCAACTCAAGGAATTGTTGCACTCTTGCTGTGCTTGGTCAAGCATTATCTTGCTGAAAAATGGCAGGTTTCCACTTGGCATTTTTCAGCAAGATACTAACCTGGCATGAGTGGCAACACGTGGCTGCAGGATGTCCTGCCCATGTTCCTGACCTTTTAGTGTCCTTCGTATCACTACTAGGGTTGACTGACTGTTGTATGTGATGGCTCCCCAGATCATCACACCAACAGATGGGGCAGTGTGTTGCGCTACAGCAAAGGCAGGATTGAAGCGCTAACCATGGCCCTCCATACTCTAACCCAACCATCATCAAATCCCAAACAGAACCTGGATTTGTCACTAAAGACAATTCAGTTCCAGTCTGTAACAGTCTGATCTTCTCTACTGGTGGTCTTTCTGGGCTGCATGGAGCCTGTTCGCCGTGTGTGGTGTGTCCTCGTGGAACCACTGCTTCCAACACCTCCTAACAGCAAAGTCAGAATGGCCTAGAGTGTGGACAGTTAATCAGAATGACAGTTCATCATAACCATCCTGCTTTTAGGTTGTATGTTAAGTGACACATAGCTGTATTAGAGTAGTGGTTCCAGACCCCCCCCCCCCCCACACACACACACACACACACACACACACTCTTTGTACGTTAACCACATGATGCTGTGCATGCAGGACACT
Source organism: Ancistrus triradiatus (assembly GCA_025084515.1). Taxonomy (NCBI): domain Eukaryota; kingdom Metazoa; phylum Chordata; class Actinopteri; order Siluriformes; family Loricariidae; genus Ancistrus; species Ancistrus triradiatus. Next base: position 463,904 of record JAJAGP010000215.1, on the reverse strand, counting down.
AATTGTTCATGTTATTTGTTCCGTTATTTCTAAGTAGCAGCCTTGAAGTACAACATCAATTGAACCATTTCAATGAAAATGCAAATATGTGACATTTATAAAGATACAACTGTTATAACACTGTTTCAAGTCTTTCATTAAAAAAAAAAAGCAATCACTCAAGCCACACTTAAACCATCACTGGGGTTTGAGTGAGAACCTCAAATGCCTTTATACCATACTTATGTTGATTTTAGAAAAATGTCACACACATGGTTTTTCGTTGCAAGGGCTCTTATTAACATGTAAAACTAGGTGTTACAAGAAGCCATGATATCACTGATATCAGTTAATGTAACTTTATGTAACAGTTTTCATAGATTGTATTTTTAGGGATGATTACCGCAAGTGTCCAAACTACACGCATATTGGCAGCAATACTTGTAGTGAACAGATGGGGCATTATTTCTCCATGAAGGGTAATCTGCAGAGAGACTTTAGTGGTTATTTTGGTGCTGAGAGTCTGCAAGTATTTGCTTCAGATATCTATGGCAACAGGCTTTTCAAAGCTTTAGGCAAATGCTTCATTCAGCAAAGATGTTGGTGTTGACACAATTTTCTGAGCTGATGAGAAGTGTGTAAGTGGGTGGTTGTGTGTAGGCAGGTGGATGGATATGGAAGTGATGGTTCTACTGACTGCAAGAGACAGAGTAATTTTATGGCCTGTAGAGTTAGACAATAACTCTCCTCATACCACCCAGCTAGTCTGTAAAAAATGCAGTAGAATCAAATTGATAACAGATATTGTGGCTGTTAAACATGATTGTGAATGTGTTTATCATGTTAACAATTGCTGGAAAAAAGCAAATCTGCTTGATTCCAATAGTGGAAGATACGAAAGGGTGTTTTTGGCACTGTGTGTTTTAGACTTTTTCTAAGCAACATGCTAGAGAATGCACATGCAGGGTGAAATTTTAAAGAAACATGCCGACACCCTTTTAAATGAATTGAATTGTGGGTATAAACAGGATGGATGCACTTTGCTGCCTGGTATTGGCAAAAAAATTTAATTCTTGCCATGAAAACTACATTGAGTGTGGTGTCCTTGGTGAGGTGAATGCAAACTCATTTGCCAATCGGTTGAATATGCCCTTATTCTTTTTACTTTATACGTATTACCCATTTTACAGTTGCATCATATACAGTGGGGCAAAAAAGTATTTAGTCAGCCACTGATTGTGCAAGTTCTCCTACTTAGAAACATGAGAGAGGTCTGTACTTTTTATCATAGGTACATTTCAACTATGAGAGACAAAATGAGAAAAAAAAATCCAGGAAATCACATTGTAGGATTTTTTAAGAATTTAATTGTAAATCATGGTGGAAAATAAGTTATTTGGTCACCCACAAACAAGCAGATTTCTGGCTCTCACAGACCTGTAACTTCTTTAAGAAGCTCTTCTGTCCTCCACTCATTACCTGTATTAATGGCACCTGTTTGACCTCGTTATCTGTATAAAAGACACCTGTCCACAGCTTCAAACAGTCAGACTCCAAACTCAACCATGGCCAAGACCAAAGAGCTGTCGAAGGACACCAGGAAGAAAATTGTAGACCTGCACCGGGCTGGGAAGAGGGAATCTACAATAGGCAAGCAGGTTGGTATGAATAAATCAACTGTGGGAGCCATTGTAAGAAAATGGAAGACATACAAAACCGTTGAATGTTGAAAAATCCCAGAACTACACGGAGGGACCTGATGAATGACCTGCAGACAGCTGGGACCAAAGTAACAAAGGCTACCATCAGTAACACACTGCGCCGAGAGGAACTCAGATCCTGCAGTGCCAGGCGTGCCCCTCTGCTTAAGCCAGTACATGTCCAGGCCCGTCTGAAGTTTGCCAGAGAGCATATGGATGATCCAGAAGAGGATTGGGAGAATTTCATGTGGTCAAACGAAACCAAAATAGAACTTTTTGGTAAAAACTCAACTCGTGTGTTTGGAGGAAGAAGAATGCTGAGTTGCATCCTAAGAACACCATAGCTACTGTGAAGCATGGGGTGGAAACCCCATGCTTTGGGGCTGTTTTTCTGCAGAGGGGACAGGACGACTGATCCGTGTTAAGGGAAGAATGAACAGGGCCATGTATCGTGAGACTTTAAGCCAAAACCTCCTTCCATCAGTGAGAGCATTGAAGATGGAACGTGGCTGGGTCTTCCAGCATGAAATGATCCCAAACACACTGCTCGGGCAACGAAGGAGTGGCTCCATAAAAAGCATTTCAAGGTCCTGGAGTGGCCTAGCCAGTCTCCAGACCTCAACCCCATAGAAAATGTGTGGAGGGAGTTGAAAGTCGGTGTTGCCCCAAAACATCACTGCTCTAGAGGAGATCTGCATGGAGGAATGGGCCAAAATACAGTGTGCGCCAACCTGGTGAAACTTTTGACATCTGTCATTGCCAACAAAGATTATGTTACAAAATAATGAGTTGAACTTTTGTTATTGACCAAATACTTATTTTCCACCATAATTTACAATGAAATTCTTTTAAAATTCTACCATGTGATTTCATGGATTTTTTTTTTTTCACATTTTGTCTCTCATAGTTGAAAATTAGTTGAAAGTTGATGAAAATTACAGATCTCTCTCATCTTTCTAAGTAGGAGAACTTGCACAATCAGTGGCTGACTAAATTCTGGACAGTTATTACAGGGAATTATAATCCTTTTACCCAACTTTACCAGGTGTGCAATAATTGTGGAGGGGACTGTATGTTTTATTTACTGATGAAGGTGTGAATCACCCTAATCCTGTCACTGCCTAACATGACGAGCTTGACTCTGGCCTTTTCTTTGCAGATGAGCGTGAAGCAGTGCAGAAAAAGACCTTTACCAAGTGGGTGAACTCTCACCTCGCCCGTGTCTCCTGCCGCATCACCGACCTCTACATGGACCTAAGAGATGGCCGGATGCTCATTAAACTTCTAGAGGTGCTGTCTGGAGAGAGACTGGTATGTAATCCAATGCTAACATCTTAAAATATAATGCAGAGGTCATGTGTTTTGAATAACAGCTGTCCAGGTACAGGGACAGAAGGTGACAGCACAGGACATACGATATAAATATAACACTTTAAGGTAGGGCAAACGAGATCTTATAAATAAATGTGGAGCAGCATAAAGGATCTTACGACTTACACTGTTTTATCCTGCACACAAGCTTAATGGTCTGGCTTTAGTTTGGCAGAGCCACAATTTGAACTTTAGCTGGGTTATATGGCCAAAAATGTTATCACAATGATTTTTTTATATTGATCAATCTAAATATTTATCACAATATTGAATTTTGTGACAAAAACACTGAGTTTTTCAAGAATATCCTTCTAAGAAAAGAGAATTTATAACATTAAAAGTGCTCTAAATTCAATAAATCAATATGAATTAACTTTTTAAATGTAATAAATCCACTAATAAAATAGCAGATTCTTTGTATTAAATTAGCAGTTCATTTGAAATTGCTAGTGATTAGCTTTAATTTAAAGTTAAAATGTTAACAATTTTGCAAATGGTCCATAGTTGTATACAAATATGTCAGGTCTCAGTCATGGGAAAAAATGATTTAAAAAAAAGTATTTATCGCCTCTGAATGTAGACTACCATAAGGCAATACTATTATATCACTGTATCATATTATATTTTATATTAGCATAAACATTTCACATTTTCTTTGGGATTTGCCTAAAGCACTGCAACAGCCTTAATGATGTAAGTGCCATTATCAGTGGCGTTGTAGACCCTAGTCCAGTGGTTCCCAACCTTTTTTCCTTGGAACCCCCTACAAGTATCTAAGAAAAGATATAACTAGATCTAGGAGCAACTTTGAGCAAGGAGAACAAAAACTTGAACATGAAAATTACAGGCGTAGACTCTTTCTACCTATTTTATACTAACCACACAGGTGTTTATTTTATTGACAGTATATTTACCATGCTGGTCATTTTTGTAGCCAAATGGACAGCCTATAACCTGGAGAAAATGAGGCTCTGCTCTTTTCAATTAATTTGATTGCTGTAGTGTCTATTTAACTGGTGGGATTAGTTTGTTTGTAACATTCATTTCGGGTGATGTGGCACTGATGAGTAGGAGATGAGTGCATCTCTAATAAGTTCAACCATTAACGTTATTCCTGCACGATCTCATTACCACTTTTTAAGTCACTGTTATTCAGTACATTCTGAGGTATCTGGTGGGAAAAAATGCTGCTCTTCTCCACAGCCAAAGCCCACAAAAGGCCGTATGAGGATCCACTGTCTGGAGAATGTCGACAAAGCTCTGCAGTTCCTCAAGGAGCAGCGTGTCCACCTTGAGAACATGGGCTCCCACGACATTGTTGATGGCAACCACCGACTCACACTTGGCCTTATTTGGACCATCATCCTGCGCTTCCAGGTCAGCTTATCTCCAAGAGATAGAGGGAGTTTACAAATTTGTAGTGTAGCCTAAACCTAGTGTAACTTTATTTGACATAAAACTATAGATTTTAGACTCTAATAGACTCTAATAGAGATGCAGGACTTATCAGTAGATTGTCTGTAAATGTGAGAAGACGCATGTCTTCAAATCGAAATTATTTTACGCACCAAGCTGCAAGTTGGTATTAATTCCAATATATATATGAGAAAGAAACATCACTGCAGATTTGTATGTTGTACGATTTGATTTTATATTGATGAGTTGTTACATGTAAAACCTTTTATTATTCATTAACAATGAAGCTTTCTCTGTGTTAGTGTTTCTGTGTCATTTTTGAAAATGTTCTGTAGACTGTAAGGTAGTTTTATATAAGCAGGTCTTGCTGCTATACTTCCTGACAGATTCAGGACATTAGTGTGGAGACGGAAGACAGCAAAGAGAAGAAGTCTGCCAAGGATGCTCTGCTGCTGTGGTGTCAGATGAAGACTGCAGGGTGAGCGTACACACACACACACACACACACACACTCACACACTTTTCTAAGCAATCAGGCTTTATTATTTGAATGACTTTTAAAATGTACACTTCAATTAGAATGGTCTTCATGCCACTGTGTTTATATTGGTTAACCCTGTTGACATCTATCAAGTCTGATAAGGTTTACAAAGAGCTTGGTTAGACTAAAATAACCAGATTGTTCGTATTCATATCAGCCATGAGCAATAAAAGGTTTAATATGTATTGCATGCAGCCATAACAATACTGTAACTGTTTATTCCATTTTAGCCGAAGTGAGTACTAAGATGAAGCATATACCCTGGTATTTAATTTAATAAGCAACAACTTAAACAACTTAAGTTATGCTTTTCTAAATTCAAAGTGAGCTTTATTTCTATGGCGCTTTTTACAGTGGAGCATTGTCTCAAAGCAGCTTTACAATTTTAGATAATCTTCTGATGTATAGGGCCCATCCCAAACTGAGCAAGTCTAGGGCGATAGTGGCAACAAAAAAATCCCGAAACATTATCAGGAAGGAGTTGACTCTTTTCTCGGCGTGTGCCAGTCCTCACTTGGCGCCATGCACGCAAGTGTCCTGTTGGATGGGTTATTTAAGCACACCTTTTAGACCACAAAGGTGTCGCATCCTGGTACTTTCTTGGCCCTCACACGGCTGGTTTTGGAGCACATTGCATATTGTCAGGGAAGGAGGTAGCTGGCGATTTGTAGATCGCCAGCAATGGGCAGTCAGGAGGCTGCCTGCTAACCATCAGGGCCTAGTTTTTAGAGCAGGGCAAGCTTAGAACTAGGGCTAGTTGCTGACTTCCTCGACGGTTTTTTGTCTCACACGCTTGCTGCGGTGAAGCGTTCCTCGCCTCTTCCCTCGCCATCACCCTCCTCCGCCGCGATCGGATGAAGTAGCGCCCCCCTTTAGAAAAGACGTTTGAAAAGACATTACGCTGACGTTTCCTTTCAGCCTCGTCTTTTCTTTATTTCTTTTTTTTTTCAGTGGTCGAGTGACACGTTGGGTTAACTTTGTTGTTAACCCACGCGTCCGTCTAGGGTTCGATCCTCAGCCACTTATTTTTTATTTTATTTTATTTATAATTTGGTTCCCATTTCCATCTGAAGCTAACTGTGATTGGGTCTGGAAATCCAAAAAGGGAGCCTACCTCCTTGGGCGGCTTAGATGTTATAAATAAACTAATTAATACATTTATAGTAGTTAAATAGTTTAAATAAACATACATACATACATACATACATACATATACACATACACACACACACACACACACACATTCATATGTCTTGTTCTGGAGTGTTTACTGAATTATTACAAAGTGCTAAATACCGAGTGCGAAGTGTCGAGTCATATGATATCACATACAAATAATGTGATTGATGCTCATACTACTAAAAACTGTATAAACCTCATTAAAAAAAAAGATAAGTAAAGGAGTGTTAACATGGTTTAATTATCTGGATATTACATAATTCCTGTTTATTGCTGTCTATTTCTATTTGTAGCCTTCCATTTATACCAGTTAACATTTTAAGAGAAAACTCACATAAACTTTGATAGTTCATATGTGGTCATAGCTGTAATATAGCTGGGACTGTCATAGCTGGGACTGTGGTAGCCTAGCAGTTAAGGTACTGGACTATGGACCAGAAGGTCCAGGGTTCAAATCCCACCTCTGCCAAGCTGCCACTGTTGGGTCCTTGAGCAAGACCCTTAACCCACAATTGCTTGGATTGTAAGATTGTACCAATTGTAAGTCGCTCTGGATAAGGGCGTCTGCTAAATGCTGGAAATGTAAATGTAATGTAATATGCAAAGTCACGAAAGCCAGTCGTATCCTTTTCCTGAACGTGCTTCTGAACTCTGACTCTTCTTCTCTTGCAGCTATCCAAATGTCAACATTCACAATTTCACCACTAGCTGGAGGGATGGCATGGCCTTCAATGCCCTTATTCACAAACACAGGTGAGGCAAAACAATCTAGGTATGATGACTTAAATGTACTTAAATTAAAATGTGTTTATAAAGTTGCCTAAATGTACTGCCATGCGATTGGCTGATTAGATATTTGCATCAATGAGCAGATTACAGGTGTAAATAAATAAAGTGGCCAGTGTGTTTGAACATGTAATGGGTAAGGAAGATGTATCCAGTTGCTGGCTCTTCAGTCCTCTCCCTCAGACGGAACTGGCTTGAAGACACAGCAGGAACCCAGTCCCAGGTCACTGTTGTGGTGGTGGTGGTCATGCATATTGCCGTTGCACCACCCAAGGACACTCCAAATTCTATATTTATATAAGCAATAAAGGGTCAACTGAGATTTCAATAAAGAGTAACATATATCGTCCAGTAGAGGAAATGGAGCTTTAGAGACCGTTAGGTGGTGAAATATTTTTGTACGCTGTCCCAAGCCCTGTCGCTGCTAATATCTCTCTCTTTTGGTACAGACCTGACCTGATAGACTTCGACAGGCTGAAGAAATCAAATGCTCACTATAATTTGCAGAATGCCTTCAACCTGGCTGAGCAGCACTTGGGCCTCACAAAGCTTCTGGACCCTGAGGGTAAGTGACTCATGCTATGTGATTTTAGTCATTGTGTTAAACCAAAACGTATGGTTTTATGCAAACGTTGCGTTGCCTTTTGTTATTAAACACCAAAAAGTGAACAATCTTGTACATGATGTTTTGTCAATACCAATAATTCACTTAAAACACTAGTGGTCATTGGTAAAGTGTTTTCATTAGGAAGTCAGCAAGACTTATTGTACCATCTGTATCCAAATATTCACACAATACTAACTTACATCTATGTTGAAATAACAGATTATTGATTAATATTGACTGATATGGTTGGAAGTACTTATGTGCTGTTCATTTGAATGTCTAGGTGAAGTGTTAAAGAATTTGGGGCTGTCAATATTACAGTATAAATACAAATTATATCAGTATTTTTAAAATGCTGATAAACACATTTTTGTTACTTGAGCTGTAGGTCCCCATATAGGAGGTGTCTGAAATGGCTCCCTAATCACAGTTCTCTACATTCTACTTATCACATACAGACAGATTTACAAACATGGTCGTTTAAGTTCAGCTAACAATCTAGGCCACCACCTCAAGGACACACGGAACTGAGATCCAGTGATTGATTATGTCAGAGCTAGGGGGAGATCAGTTGTGATATCATCCCAGAGCTGAAATAGTGATCCCTGTGCAGCCCTGCAATGGACCGATGTCTCACCCAGGGTGCACTTGCGTCTGCACACTATGGAGGATAAGTTCCTAAGCTCTGGTGACCCTGTTTTTCCTCCTTATCTATGAGGTAATAGTCTATCGCAGGGATGGTTAGGGGTTACTGTTGCAGAACCACTGATGACCCCCACCTGTTTGTGTAAGAACCTAGTTCATAGATATTACTTCTATAATTTCATAAATATGGAACTTCAATTCTAGGCACATTCACCATTTGGCAGAAGAGCCAAAGTACGAAGGGCCAAGTATGCTCAGCTGCTCATTGTGGCCTAGTGTTTGAGGCTTCATGATGCCCTATATCCCTAAGTAGGACAGTACTCATACAGCCTTCCAACCAAGGAGCAGTAGGGAGAAAATGGACTCCTCTCACATAAAATGGGGACAGGCAACATTATTTAATATAGGATTCTCTGAACCTTTGATGCCAGTTTTAAAAGAAACTGTGTTAACTGCACAGGTACACTTGTAAAGGAAAGGGCTTGTAATTTCCTGTAGACTGGGATTTTTGCCACTGCTGGCTGTATGACTGTAGGCTTCAATATATCTGCACATTCAGCTGCTATCTTCACTCTGTGGCCTTTGGCATACCCAAATGCAATCACTCCTTTTTACCAACAATTAACATCTGCTTTGAGACCCCTTTTCCACACATCGAACAAGACATTCACTGCACTGTACCACCTCTTCTCAAGCTATTAATCCCATTGCACACCCACAGGTTTTGGTAGCATGCAGTGTCATCTACAGAGCCTGAAGTTATTACCACTGTAAACACGCAATGTTTTTTTTTTTTTGTCCGGGGAGGCTTACTTTACGGACTGTGGTAGCCTAGCGGTTAAGGTACTGGACTCTGGATCAGGTCGAGGGTTCAAATCCCACCTCTGCCAAACTGCCACTGTTTGGTCCTTGAGCAAGACCCTTAACCTACAATTGCTTGGATTGTAAGACTGTACCAATTGTAAGTCGCTCTGGATAAGGGCGTCTGCTAAATTCTGTAAATGTAAATGTACTGATAGGATTTCTCAAGCTAAGTTTCACACAGCCTTGTAATATCTTCAAAGAAAAACAGCAACCTGGACTAGTAATCTAAAGAAACAATTAAAATAAAGCTAGTGCAATGTAAAAAAATGAATCTGTATTGTCTAAGGCTAGTGATCATCTTCCTTACTGATGTGACAGAATCACACTAAAAAAACAAAATTGATACAAGCACTCAAGCACATTTTTACTAAGCATTGTAATTATTAGTTGTATTGTGCATCATTTCTATCCATGTCTAAATGATCCTGAGTTTAAAACCATGCAGAAGGGTTATGGAGGACATGAGATGAAGTAACACAAACCCAGGTCACTGCAGTGGTGGGCTCAATTGCCCATGACCTACCTAAGTGCAGCTAACAATTTCCCAAGCACAATGCAACTCTGATAAAGCAGTAATGGTGTAATTTGGGTTTCTTTAGTTATTTTGATTTATTTCACCATCTTCACACACAATTGTTGTAGAAAAAAAAGTTTGTGGTTTCAGAATCTATACAGTATACAGCATGCCTAGATATAAATATCCAACGTGGTCTAGCCATGACCATATGGTTTTTTTGTTGTTGTTGTTTTTGTATTTATTTATCTTTTGTTAGTTCAAGTGTGTTGACCATGATGCCAAATGCAGGTGTATTAAGAGCTTATGGCAGAGCTGGGTTTAAATGCAAAACTTTAGTTAATGATAAATAGTATATGCATCCCTGTTTTTCTCTGCTAACAGAAGAAACAGTCATGGAGGCAACCTGTTTATGGTCTGATTTTACACTGATAATTTGCATATTAAATTAATGCAGTCACTAGATTCAGCTTTTGTAAAGTGTCTTGAGATGATATCTAGAGTAGAAAAACTCTACACAAATAAACTGAACAGAGCTATAAGCGAGAAGTTCAGTTCAAGCTTCCTGTTTGCAATAGGTTCACATGTCTTCTGCAGATTTCCATACATTAGCATATTCTCACTCATTCCAAACACAAACAGCTGCTGTCTTTCATATTTTTTGGTGTGATTGCAAGGCTCCCTATTTACAGTGATTAGTGCTGTCATTTGCATTTACAGCATTTAGCAAACTTTTATCTAAACTAAGTTCTGTCATCTGGCAATCTGTGGTTCAGAAGTGCATTATATTTAGTGAATGTAGATTTTCTGTAAAACAGTTAAAGAAAGAGCCTCAATGTTTTGACCTCATTTTTTTCCTGAGCCCATTTATGGAAATAAAATACAGGTTCATATCATCACTGACAGTCTTAATATTGAAATCTTTTCATTTTTGTCATGATCAAAGCATGTAATTCATCTCATATATGTGAAAGTGCTCCACAATGCTCCAGCTCCTTAGCATGTTCCGTATTACTGTTACATCTTGAAGTCATTTGTCAGCATTCAGATCCTGATGGGATCCTAGCTGGAACCTTTAGTAACCTGGAGAGAGAAGAACAAAGACGAGGAGTGTGGGAAAGTGATGGAGCATTGTTCTGCATGCAGAAGGTTTACACAGTTTACCTCAGATGCTTAGAAGTATTTCCTTCTATTTTTGTATATGAGAAAATAAGGAAGCCAAGCCCTGATGTTTTGTCTGAAGAGTTCTACTGATGCTTGTGATTCAGATACACCCATGAGTGAAAGAAAATTGTGATGCATATGACAGTTGTCATAGTGTATATTGACACCTTTGCCTGTACAAAGGAACCTCGGAATTTGAACGCCTCTTCATTCGAACAGACATTAAACGGTCCATTTGAGGGTTTTTTTTTTTTTTGCCCCCAATTTCGAACATAAATTCAGACTTTGAGCATGCACTCCTCCCAAATATGGTGTGATCTTCCCAAGATGATGCACGTAATCCAGTCCAGGCAGTGGTGATAATACGCCAATACGGTATGCCATCACCATGAAACACAAAAAATCTGGGGTGCAATCATTAGCATATAATAAATTATATTTTATTATTATATTATGCATATTATATCAGTCTATGGGTGTGATTTCAGACATGCCCTCATTCTCAGAGCTGATGTCCGAGTCATAAGACGTGCCTGAACTGCGTTTGCCTCGGTGTCTATAAAGTTTCGCTTTTTCTTTATATTTCACTTATTTCATTTATTAATTGATTATTACTATTGTATTACATTCCTTTGCTTTATTCATGCTTTTAATCATTAGTTACATATGAATACAGCTGTAAAAAGCATTTGAGGCTCGGGAATGGATTAATCCTATTTACATTACTTCTTATGGGGAAATTTGATTTCGAACGGCCTTCTGGAACCAAATAAGTTCGAGTTCTGAGGTTCTAATGAACTGAGTTAATAATTCATGTTGACTCTGAACTCAAATGCAATGTAAGGGCAGGTGTTAGCTGTTACATTAACAATGCAAGCTGTGGCTTATGAGAATGTCTTACGTAATCAGTTTTATGGTGGTGTTATTATAATTATGGCTATTATACAGTAAAAGGCAGTTATGGTTAATTGTGCTTAGTGGTATCCTTGTTCTTTCAGGTGAAAACTGTTTATGAAACACACACACACATTCTACTTTCTGAATAACAATAGCACTTACACACTTGCATGGAACTTACAGCCATTTTTTTTTGGAACACTTACCTGGTACACACACAGCCCATTTGATCAGGTTCCCTTATAGTATGGGTCTGACACTATGGGTCTGACCCCCTCACCCAATCTGTAAATCTAAACATAGCACGACTTATTTTTGTGGTGGTGGACCATTCTCAACACATCAGTGCGGGAATGACAGAGTAATGTGCTGTGCTGGTATGAGTTAATCTGGTGTAGCAATGTTACTGGAACTGTGAACAGTGCATCTACTGGCCACGTTATTATGAAAAAACACCTGCCTAGTTAGACAATTGCCAAGCCTATATTAATTCAGCAGCATCCATGGGTCAAAAACTGGGCTAGAGGAAGTGGTCAACACATGTTATGCATGGAAATAAATAATGTGCAGTTCTACTGTACACATACAAGCAATACAAAATGACAAGTGTACAGTGTATTTTAAGACCCAATAATTTTGCTTAGGCTGGTGCACAGTCTGTGTCATTTATGTGTCAGTAATGGTCCACCACCTCGAACTAGCATGTGACCTGATTATCCTATAGTCCAGATGATCCTGTCAGACAGTGATTCAATGTGGTAGCTGATCCTGGTAAAATTGCCAGAGTGTAAGACTGAGGTAATTGTTCCCACTAAAGGAACCAGTGTGTTTAAATGTTCATTAATGGTCTAACTGCCTTTAGAACATCTCTCCATTCTTCCTGTAGTACAGGAGTACATGTCAGAATGTTTTTTAGTGATAATAAACCACACACTGCTAGCTAGTAGCTTGTTTGTTTGGTAGTTAGACTGAGAACACTGAACTTTTTCTTCACTGCATATAGATGTGTCTCTGTGTGTGCGTCTAATGCAGATATCAGCGTTGACCATCCTGATGAGAAATCAATCATCACCTATGTTGTCACGTACTACCACTACTTCTCCAAGATGAAGGCTTTGAAAGTGGAAGGAAAACGTATTGGCAAGGTAAAACAATAAAATGCACAGTGCACAGTCTCTTGAACCTGGTTGTTTAACTTATTGAGTAAATATTTAGTACTTAAGAAAGAATGTATTGTTATTTTAGCAGTTATCCTATTCAATCACATATAGCTTCTATGTTCTCTTAAGGAATACAGTGTATACAGCATGTTGGAATTTTTGTAGGCTAACCAGCTAACAAATAGCAATCTGCATAAATAACAAAATCTGCAACTCAAAAAATGTATCTGAAAAATTAAATTCTTCCTCATGTGAGTGTGAATCAGTTTAGCAGAAATTACGTTCTAAATCCATAGTTCCGAGTGTCCCTCAGTGGGCGCCACAGAATCACAGGTGGTTTGTGAGGAGTTCTGAGGAATTTGTCAAAATACAATTTGGACATGTTCAATAAAATTAAAATAACACTCACTGGGAAAAATATCTGTATATAAAATTACTTAAAGTATTGTTGTTGTTTTAGTTAAATGTCTATCTCTCTTGAAAAGAGAAAAGCAGGCAAAATGGAAAAGGGGGAAAAAGCTATAAAAGGAACCCAAGAGAAAACGAAAATGCTGTCATTTATGTTTTTATTTGCCAATAAAGATTTGCAGTGATTCACTTTATTCTTTTGTTCTGTATGTGTGAGCTAGGGATGCACAGCTTTTCTTAGACACTCGTGGGGGGTTCCGATGAAAAAAGCTTGGTAACCACCAGTGGCGTGTAACCACCCCCAAAACAAGCACACATACGATGGCGTTTACATGCACTTAATAATCTGATCATAGTCATATTTCTGCAGTTATCTGGTTATTCAAGTGGTCAGCATGCTCCGATCTAGAAATCAGATTAAGAACTCTGATATAGAGAGCTGGATTTTACATCAGTAATCAGACTTCTCAGAGCTTTTATACCCTTACAGCAGTTACAATCAGAGTGGCTATCGGATCTAGCAACCATGTAATTAAACACAACACATGCTAATCGTCCATTTCTCACTTTTCTGGAGATTCTAAAATGCAGTATGTACTCAAGAAAATGAAGAACTTGATTGTTTAATTGTTTATGCGTAGTAATTTTACCACATGAACTTCGGCTTGACTTTAAATTATTGTATGGAATCAAAATACAGATCAACAGCCAACAAACTCAAGTACAAATAACACAATTAGCATGTACAAAAGAGCACAACGTTTCTCTATCGTTCATAGCTTAATTTTTTTGTGTAATGCGTCCAAAATTAATCCACAAATCCTGCAAGTACAGCTGTTTGACAAAGTAGGATCACTCATTTATACTCATTATATGGCAGGGCAGCCAAACCAAACTCACCAGTTCGTTAGGTTTATTTAAAGTCAAGTCAAGTCATACTTATTTATATAGCGCTTTTTACAATGAAGCATGGTCTCAAAGCAACTTTACAAGTTTAGATTATCTCCTAATGACTACGTCCAATCCCAAATTGAGCAAGCCTAGCGTGACAGTGGCAAGGAAAAACTCCCTTAGTGTTATAGGAAGAAACCTTGGGAGGACCAAGACTCAAAAAGGGACCCAACCTCCTCTGGCAGCGTAGATGATAAATCTAACACCGTCCCATCCTAAAAGGCCAGGCTTACCCTCAAAGGCTGTCCAGTTGTCTATATAGCACATGTTGTTTTCAGAGCACCACCTGGACAGCCAGCAGTTCAGCGACCATAACCTTCTGTAGGCTTGGTCACCTCGCCGCATTGGGATGGGGCCAGAGCACACTACAGCATCGGACATCGCCTTCGCCACTCTAACCACCTCTATGAAATTATCCTTAGTATGCTCTGACTGACGAAGGCGTATGTCATTAGCCCCTACATGAATAACTATCCTAGAGAATCTGTCACCTATGACCAGAGCTCTTTCAACAGGCTGCTCAGTGGGTGTATCACTGAGGAGGGTAAACTTGTTGGACTACGTCGCCGAACCGTCACCCATTTGCCCTGATGTGAGGAATCTGCCAGGTCGGGGGCTCTAACTTCACCTGTGGCATCCAGATCTGCTGAGCTAGGAGCTGAGCTAGCCTTCTCTAATGTCTGGATGCACGCCTCTAAAACTACAATCTTCTCCATCAGACTAGCTACAAGCCTACCTATCACAAATAAAATTTAAACTAATGACAGAGGAAGAATAGCTAAACATGCCACACTCGGCACAGGGAACAAGCTCAGCAGAAGCCATGTTGGTACAATTAATGAATTAAAAGGTACTTGGCTTCGAGTGGTGTTGTGGGGTTCTGAGTGAAGATATGGTTCAGCTGCAGCCGATGGTCCAATGCAATGCTTGATTAAAGCGCTAAGTTAATACAAATAAAGCGGAAAGTTAATACAAAACGTCACAAAAAACTAAGTCTCAGGAAAAAAGAAGGTGGGAAAAAGCTGTAAAAAAGTTATAAAAACACACACTACTGCAATAGAAGACGCAACTCTGGTAATTAGCTAATGGCTAATTAGTGCAAACATGAGCCGGTATACCTGTAAAGTTACTAAATAACGATTAGCGGCAAAAAATATAATCCGTCGGTACGAGAAGAAAATGATTAAGACGTTGTAAAAAAGTACTATATATACGATTATATACGATACAGATGCGATCGGGAATTAAAATAGTTCAGAGGTAATAAACTGCTAACAGCTACAAAACAGCGTGCGTCATGTGTGCAATCGGTGCAAATGGGTCTGGGTTGCCTCGTAATCCTCGTGTCAGCATTCTCCTCTTGTCAGCGTTTAAAGCTAATGTCCTTCCTTGACTCCTTTGCCGGTCTATTAATCTGTAGGTAGATTTGGTTGACATTGCTGAATTATAGCACATTTCTTTGCAAGTTGCCGTTATCTAGCCAAATTAGTATGGGCATAGCCAGTGATGTTTATTTATGATTGACACCTTCCTCAGGATGCCCAGAAGGGGTAGGGTGCTGTCAGCCAGCCCCTGTATTGAAAACCATTAATCTGATTGGTCAGATAACAATAAATCAAATATCTTGTCCATTTGTTCATAGACTCACACCATCACGTAAACAAGAGTCAGACAGGAGCAGTTTTGATTGGTTAGTAGAACTCTCAGTTAGATATGTGTCCTATAGCAACAAAGAAAATGCAGAGTAGTGCTTTGAATTGGATGTTTTTGATTTCACTTTAGTCATGAAATAATTATTAATATAATATTTTACATAGACCTGTGTGTTACCCCTTCTCAGAAAGGTTAGAAGGGCCTGACTGCACGCCACTGGGAACCACTGTTGTAAACGATGTCTTAAATTCCATCTTATGTCCAGTTTCACTTCCCTTATTAACCTTATTATTGTTGACTTTTTTCATTATACAGCATCTAGCACTAGAAGGAAAGTTGTTATCCATGCAGAATGTCCTTCTTGTTATCCAAGACATTTTGCATGGATAACAAGAAGGAAACTCTTTATTCAATAACATAGGGAACTAAGATCAAACGCAAATTATTTGTTTAGTAGAGAGGTGTGACATGTCAGATTGAAGTGTTAGGGAATATAGGTATGCTGGAACATGGTGCGGCCCCATTATTCTAATGCCTATCCAACTCATTTTCAGGAATGAGGTACATTCAGTGTTTCAACCTTGACTGTATGTCACTCTAAATGTGAATGCATTACACTGTATGATATACCAGCTTTCTTTGTTGTACTTCTTTGTTACAGGTACTAGATAACGCCATCGAGACTGAGAAGATGATAGAGAAGTATGAATCCCTGGCCTCTGATCTGCTGGAGTGGATAGAGCAGACCATCATCATCCTCAATAATCGCAAGTTTGCCAACTCTCTGGTGGGAGTGCAGCAGCAACTTCAAGCCTTTAACACCTACCGCACAGTGGAGAAACCTCCCAAGTGAGCGTCTACATAGCTATGTGACATGCAGCACACATCACCATTCTTCCTGATGGCTACTTTGTAATGATTAAAATACATGGCATGAATTATGTGCACACCCCTTATAATAGTTAAAACAGGAAACAACTCCAGCAGTGCAGTGTTTATACAAAACCACTGGTAGGAGCCGCTGTAAGCCAAAGATCAGTAATTCATAATGTGCAATGATATGGGTTGGTTGCAGTGGTGTAAAGCACACAACTATGGACTCTGGAGCATGTTGTCAGGAGTGATGGGTCATACTTAACCGTGTGGCAGCCTAATAGTCATATCTAAATGCTACAGTTAACTAGTGCCACCGATGTACAGTCGTTTGATGGAGGATAAATAATGGTGTAGAGCTGTTTTACTGGCTTTAGTTGGAAGCCCTAGTTCAAGAGATGTGAATTTTTCAACAATTACTGAAAAGCCTTCACAGTAGTTTAAGGCAGGACCAACTTGTTTAGCCTTGTTTTAGAGCTTGCTAATAAAAAAGGAGAAGAAGAAAATAAGGGAAAAAAAAACTGCAAAGACCAGTATATGTTGTGCCTTGAACCTTGGTAGACTGGTGCCTTGAACCTTGGTCAATAAGCTTTACCTGCAAGACCAGCAAGATTACTCAAGTTCACCAGCTAATATGTCACCAGACCAGCAGTAACCAGCATAGACCAATTTGGACCAATATGGAAATAATATGGTCTTGCCTATTGATTTGCATTAAAAACACAGGATGTGTCGATCATTGATGTTTTTTATTTTATCAGGAAGGGTAGGGCCAGCGACTTCAGGATTTAGCTCCAACCACGTACACCTGATTCCACCTGTATATTAATACATGAATAAATGTCCACTGCATGTCCAAGTCTCTTGTTGTCTTCAAACGGTGACTAAAGACATTTAACTTGTCACTGAAACAAAGGTCGTGATAGGACTTGCACATTTAAATGATTTTTTTTATAGTCCTTCAGTTGTTCCTTTCCTATTACTATTTACTAATTACTATTGTAGATCAACTGTGAGTGGCATAAATTATTTTTTTGAAGGTTTACAGAAAAGGGCAACCTGGAGGTCCTGCTGTTCACCATTCAGAGCAAAATGCGAGCCAACAATCAGAAGGTCTACATGCCACGAGAAGGAAAGCTCATTTCGGACATCAACAAGGTATGATGTTTATATTGGACTTTTAGTGCACCACGTATAATTCTAGCTCCAGTCTCTACCAGCTGTTGGGTTTCTGTGCTTGATTAACCAAGCACATTTGAGTGATGTTTGGTTATGTGCATAGGGATGGGAGAGGTTAGAGAAAGCAGAACACGAGAGGGAACTGGCACTGAGGACGGAGTTGATACGCCAGGAGAAGTTGGAGCAGCTTGCACGTCGATTTGATCGCAAGGCAGCAATGAGAGAGACCTGGCTCAGCGAGAACCAGCGACTCGTCTCACAGGTGCTCTACATATCTACACATAACACGTACAGCACATTTCTGGTTCAACAAATATAAACTTTATATAAATCTAAACTTTACTCTGGTTCTAATTTAAGTCACAGTAGCTCAGTAGATCAAAATCCCAAACAGTTTGTATTTAATCCTTTTCAATAGTGTAGCAGAGGTTTCTCACCCCAGGTCAAATAGAGTTTGGTGGATTTTTGTAAATTGGAAGTTTTCAATAATTCATGAAAACCTAACTATTTTAATGAACCAAGTCATTTAAGTTCACTTGAGTTCTGTAAGCCTAATGCGTACGTCTCAAAACATATTGAAAAGTAATAAACTAAAAACATGCTTTGCTGGTGAAATGTTTACTTTCTAGTAATATTTTTGTCTGTGTAATGCAGTGGCTCTCAAACTTTTTCCGTAGTTCCCGCTTTTGAAGATAAGAATATTTTTGAGCCCTTTATAATTTATACAGAACTCCAACTTCTAATTGAACGTAACAAAATAAAGTGACAAATAACCTTGTGATTATTGACATAAGTTATATATCTTAACATGTTGTGTATAACATAGCAGCCTTTTGATTGGTTTTTTTGATTGGTTTATGGTTTTGGAGTTTGTTTATGATGAGACCGGTGCTAACACTTGTTCAAGAATTGTTGGATTTCAGGTGTGTTTTGAGTACTGTTAGTCAATTAAACTCTCTCTGTGTTGATGACGCAGTAGGTGGGAAGACTAATAAGTAGGGATGCATTTATGACACAGCCATGTGTTTGCATGGAAGCTCTTCAGAGCGTGCTGTTTGCAATATATGCATAGCAAAAGTAACCCGTGGAATAACTCAGAAAACGTTTGGATCAAAAAATGTAATAAGACGCTCAAAACAGCATCACCCTGCTGAATACAGTGGTGCTTGAAACCTTGTGAACCCTTTAGAATTTTCTATATTTCTGCATAAATATGATCTAAAACATCATCAGATTTTCACACAAGTCCTAAAAGTAGATACAGAGAACCCAGTTACACAAATAAGACAAAAATATTATACTTGGTCATTTATTTAATGAGGAAAATGATCCAATATTACATATTAGTGAGTGGCAAAAGTATGTGAAACTCTAGGATTAGCAGTTAATTTGAAGGTGAAATTAGAGTCAGGTGTGACAATCAGGTGTGAGGGGGCACCCTGTTTTATTTAAAGAACAGGGATCTATCACAGTCTGCTCTTCACAACACATGTTTGTGGAAGTGTATCATGGCACGAACAAAGGAGATTTCTGAGGACCTCTGAAAAAGAGTTGTTGATGCTCATCAGGCTGGAAAAGGTTACAAAACCATCTCTAAAGAGTTTGGACTGACAGATTATGTACAAATGGAGGAAATTCAAGACCATTGTTTTCCTCCCCAGGAGTGGTCCACCAACAAAGATCACTCCAAGAGCAAGGTGTGGAATAGCTGGCGAGGTCACAAAGGACCCCAGGGTAACTTCTAAGCAACTGAAGGCCTCTCTCACATTGGCTAATGCTAATGTTCATGAGTCCACCATCAGAAGAACACTGAACAACAATGGTGTGCATGGCAGGGCTGCAAGGAGAAAGCCACTGCTCTCCAAAAAGAACATTGCTGCTCGTCTGCAGTTTGTTAAAGATCACGTGGACGAGCCAGAAGGCTATTGGAAGAATGTTTTGTGGACGGATGAGACCAAAATAGAACTTTTTGGTTTAAAAGAAAAGTGTTATGTTTGGAGAAAGGAAAACACTGCATTCCAGCATAAGAACTTTATCCCGTCTGTGAAACATGGTGGTGGTAGTATCATGGTTTGGGCCTGTTTTGCTGTATCTGGGCCAGGGCGGCTTGCCATCATTGATGGAACAATGAATTCTGAATGATATCAGAGAATTCTAAAGGAAAATTTCAGGACATCTGTCCATGAACTGAATCTCAAGAGAAGGTGGGTCATGCATCCCAGAACTGAAGCTGTTCTGTACGGAGGAATGGACTAAAATTCCTCCAAGCCGGTGTGCAGGACTGATCAACAGTTACAGGAAACGTTTAGCTACAGTTATTGTTGCACATAGGGGTCACAACAGATACTGAAAGCAAATGTTCACATACTTTTGCCACTAACTAATATGTAATATTGGATGATTTTCCTCAATAAATAAATGACCAAGTATAATATTTTTGTCTCATTTGTTTAACTGTGGTCTCTTTATCTTTTTTTAGGACTTGTGTGAAAATCTGATGTTGTTTTAGGTCATATTTATGCAGAAATATAGAAAATTCTAAAGGGTTCACAAACTTTCAATCACCACTGTATGTGGAATTTAACAAAACTAACAAAGGCAAAGAGGTTAAAGCTAAAGCTAGCGATAGCACAGAGCCAGGCACAAGCCAGCAGCCCCTGCTAGCTGTTTTGTAGCAATTAAGTTTTCATGTGACTAATTTAAGGCCAAAACTCCTCAAAGGAACAGAATATATTCTGTAAATATGATCGTATTTGCAAGCAAACTCAACACAGTCAACAAATATAAAACGCGATTTTCTAACACACACAATGTGTTTTATCACAGTGTTCAGTTAAATAAAGCATGGTTTTCTAATACTGTATTTCTGTGTCACGATTGGCAGACATGTACAACCTGATCCACAAATGGCAGTTGAGAATCACTTGTCTTTTGGAACTCTATTAGCGGACAGATATTTGCTGGGATTTTCTCACAAATGCATTGCACCTGCCTATACCCTGCACTGTCTGTTTCGGCCTGCTGGGTCCCCATTATTTGAGGGGTTTTTTGTTTTGTTTTGTTTTGTTTGCTTCAGGTCAGAACTCATCTCATTCATTTTGAAATATTGAAAAATATCTAAATAGTGCATCTTGCGTTCTTACAATTTATCATTGTTGAGAAAAATGTAACAAAATCAACAGTTAAAAATCACACAGTGAGACACAGTCAGTGTGCTTTCTGTTTCTTATAACAGTTAGAGGATGCAGATCTACTCAAAGGCAAAGTATAGTACAGCAGTAAAACTTACTATTGTTAGAATATAAAAACAATAAAGATAAGTCTAATAATAATCATAGGTTTAACAATATTAATATAAATAATAGATTAACAATAGTAAATAGCCTGGTATATGTAGTTTAAACAGTAGTATACTAGTAGTATAATACAGTAAATAAAATAGTTAGTAGCCTGCATATTATACTATTATGTTGCTATATAATACATATTCCTATTACTTTATTATAGTTAATCTATCAATATTATTATTTTTATTATTATTAGGCTATATTATTATTTATTAGACTCATGCATCTTTTCTCCAGTTCATTCTTTAGATAATTAAGAAAAGTTTCTTTTGTCCTTGTATAATGCATACATGAAAACACTACAAAACAGACAAATACTACAAAGCACAATAACATAACACTGAGGAAAAAAGAAAATACAAACAATAAACTAACAAAATAACAATAATGATGTTCTTTTTAGTCCACAAATGATGAATACAGTAGCACTACCTTCTTAGCTTTGAGATTTTTTTGAAGGGTGTACAGTGAATATGTACTGAGCAGGTTCATTCTTGAGAGCAGGAAAAAAGGTTTGTTACCATTGCATTTATGAATGTGACATTTGGCAAATAAGAATATTAGCTTTAATTTAATATGTTAATTTAATGTAATATGTAATTTAATATTTAATATTAATTTAAAATGTTTGCTTCAGTTATGAGTAGTTGGTTGGACTAATATGGTGATGTGCAGTCACATCTGAGTGTACCCACACCGCCACCTACTGTTCAGGCATGAGACATTTGTACTGGTACAGCGTTATTTGCGAGCAAATCCCAATAAAAGTATAACAAAAGTCAAGTGATTCTCAACTGCCATTTGTGGATCAGGTTGTACGCGTTTGCCAATCGTGACATGGGAATATTAGAATTTTATTTTATTTTATTGCATTTTTTGTATTTATAAAACATGTTATGTTTGCAACAATTGTGTTTTGCATTTGTAAAAGAGTGTCTGTCTGTCTGTTAGAAAGTCGTGTTTTGTATAACATTCTGTTTGGTTTGCTTGCAAATAGTATGATATTTACAGAATACGTTCTGTTTATTTGCAAAGTTTTGGCACTAAATTAGTTCCATAAGTTCCATTAAAAGAAAAGTTGAATAAAAATGTCTCAGTATGTATAATTCTTAATAAGAAAGAAAAATCGGTATCATCTGGTCATATTGTTATATATAATCAGAAATCAGATTCGGCAAAGAAAACGGAAATAGGTGCATTTCAATTAAACATATGTATGTTACAATTTGATATTTTATTTGTCTAATCAACAGTTTGCACAAAGTTTCTCAATAAAAGGAAAAATATAATGAAATATGAGAAAGTACCTTTTATTTGCTGAGTGTTTGATTGGTTTATTTAACGTCGCTATTAGCGTCAGTGGCCAATGTGGCGACACACACACATATACACTCAAGTCAATGCCAATTTAGCATAATCGATTAATCTAACCCATGTCTTTGGACTGTGGGAGGAAACTGGAGTGCCCAGAGTAAACCCACACAGACACAGGGAGGATATTCAAACTCCACAAGGAAACTACTCAGGCCGCTCCACTCTGGGATTGAACTCAGGACCTTTTTGCTGTGAGGTGACAGTGCCACCCACCGATCCACTGTGCCGCCCTGGTTTGCTGAGTGTACAGTGGGGCAAAAAAGTATTTAGTCAGCCACTGATTGTGCAAGTTCTCCTACTTAGAAAGATGAGAGAGGTCTGTAATTTTCATCATAGCTACACTTCAACTATGAGAGACAAAATGAGAAACAAATCCAGGAAATCACATTGTAGGGTTTTTTAAAAGAATTCAATTGTAAATTCATGGTGGAAAATAAGTATTTGGTCACCCACAAACAAGCAAGATTTCTGGCTCTCACAGACCTGTAACTTCTTCTTTAAGAAGCTCTTCTGTCCTCCACTCATTACACCTGTATTAATGGCACCTGTTTGACCTCGTTATCTGTATAAAAGACACCTGTCCACAGCCCTCAAACAGTCAGACTCCAAACTCAACCATGACCAACACCAAAGAGCTGTTGAAGGACACCAGGAGAGAAATTGTAGACCTGCAGCAGGCTGGGAAGAGTGAATCTACAATAGGTAAGCAGGTTGGTGTGAATAAATCAACTGTGGGAGAAAATTTGTAAGAAAATGGAAGACATACAAGACCACTGATCATCTCCCTCAATCTGGGGCTCCACGCAAGATCTCATCCCTGGGGTCAAAATGATCATGAGAACGGTGAGAAAAATCCCAGAACTACACGGAGGGACCTGATGAATGACCTGCCGACAGCTGGGACCAAAGTAACAAAGGCTACCATCAGTAACACACTACGCCGAGAGGGACTCAGATCCTGCAGCCAGTACATGTCCAGGTCCGTCTGAAGTTTGCCAGAGAGCATATGGATGATCCAGAAGAGGATTGGGAGAATATCATTGTGGTCAGATGAAACCAAAATAGAACTTCTTAGTAAAAAACTCAACTCATCGTGTTTGGAGGAAGAAGAATGCTGAGTTGCATCCCAAGAACACCATACCTACTGTGAAGCATGGGGGTGGAAACATCATGCCTTGGGGATGTTTTTCTGCAGAGGGGACAGGAGGACTGATCCATGTTAAGGGAAGAATGAATGGTGAGATTTTAAGCCAAAACCTCCTTCCATCAGTGAGACATTGAAGATGGAACGTGACTGGTCTTCCAGCATGACAATGATCCCAAACACACCGCTCGGGCAACGAAGGAGTGGCTCCGTAAAAAAGCATTTCAAGGTCCTGGAGTGGCCTAGCCAGTCTCCAGACCTCAACCCCATAGAAAATGTGTGGAGGGAGTTGAAAGTTCGTGTTGCCCCAAAACATCACTGCTCTAGAGGAGATCTGCATGGAGGAATGGGCCAAAATACCAGCTACAGTGTGTGCCAACCTGGTGAAGACTTACAGGAAACGTTTGACCTCCATCATTGCCAACAAAGGTTATGTTACAAAGTATTGAGCTGAACTTTTGTTATTGACCAAATACTTATTTTCCACCATAATTTACAATTAATTTTTTTTTTAATCTTACAATGTAATTTCCTGGATTTTTTTTCTCATTTTGTCTCTCATAGTTGAAGTGTACCTACGATGAAAATTACAGACCCCTCTCATTTTTCTAAGTTGGAGAACTTGCACAACCAGTGGCTGACTAAATACTTTTTTTAACCCCACTGTATAAATGGAAAAATGTTTCAGTTGCGTTTTGTTATTTTTGTGCTAATAATTGTGACACACATGGTTTTGTTAAAAGTAACATGTTTCTTGATGAGATGTTTTTTCTCAGACTAAATTTATTTTACTTAAATGTTTACTACACATGTTTACTAAATACATTTTTGCCCCATTGTATATACTTCATCATGTAATAAGAAATATCTCTTTCTTGAATTTCTTTTTCTTTATTTATTAAAAAAATAAATAAAGCCAATTTATTCACTGAATATATAGTAAATGTGCTATATCATGATATATATCGTTATCAGGATATGAAATTTTGGTCATATTGCACAGTCCTAGGCATAAAAGCATTTTTTTTCTCAAGTAGCATTTCTGAACAATTAATTCATGTCCCTTCCAGGACAACTTTGGTTTTGACCTGCAAGCAGTGGAGGCGGCCACGAAGAAGCATGAAGCTATAGAGACGGACATCGCTGCATATGAGGAGCGTGTACAGGTGGTGATAGCCGTGGCCTCAGAGTTGGAGATGGAGAACTACCACGATATCAAGCGCATCACGGTTCGCAAAGACAACGTGCTGCGACTATGGGACTACCTGCTGGAACTACTGAGAGCTCGACGCCAGCGACTGGAACTCAACCTAGGTCTGCAGAGGGTCTTCCAGGAGATGCTCTACATAATGGACTGGATGGACGAGATGAAGGTGAGTCACAGGAAGAGGCCTAATGATATTTAAAATGTGACTCTCAAAAATACATTCAGATTTATTTGTCTTACTTTGTTAATTATACAAATTTCATATTGCAGTGAAATGTTTATAATGAATTTTCCATTAAAGTCTAAATAAGATTACAATAATAATCTACTCTACTCCTTAGCACTGCTCCTCAAAGAATAAATTATGGAATTGGTTAAATGGTCTCTGAACGCTATTGACACCATCTTCTCATCGAGAAGTTCGGGTTCGGGGGAACACACATGCCCCGACGGAACACAGATGGCAGGATACGCGATGGACTCGTGGGGGAAGTGGGGAGTCGTGTGCCTGGCACCTCTTTCGTTGGAGGACATCGAGGATGTTTATTTATTCGGAACTTTGATTGTGGGGTTTCTGCTGATTGGATTAGGCGTTACCCTGCTAAATGATCATCTTCCTGCATTGCAATTCCATGATGAAGTGAGATGTTTTAAATTGAGGTTCTGACCTGTGTGTGTAGATGCTGCTGCTGTCTCAGGACTATGGAAAGCACCTCCTTGGTGTAGAAGACCTGCTGCAGAAACATGCTCTGGTGGAGGCTGACATTGCCATACAGGCTGACCGGGTCAAAGCGGTGAACTCCAATGCGCAGAAGTTTGCAGATGACTCTGAAGGTATGACAAATGGTCAAGAGAGCATTAGATTCACTGTGCTTTATTCTAAGGAATAAGCCAAGATGTAAAGAGAGTTTAGAGGAGAAAACAACATTAAATAGGTTTTAAGTGATCTTAAAATAAGGTAAGGGAGATGAAGTATCACTTTAAATAATTTCAGGTGGGATAATAGTGTTGCCTCTTCATCCATGCAGTGTAAGACAACCTAGTGTTTAATCACATTTCTGTGCAGGTTACAAGCCTTGTGACCCCCAGGTGATTCGTGACCGTGTAGCCCACATGGATTTCTGCTACCAGGAGCTGACTCAGCTGGCGGCGGATCGGCGGGCACGGCTGGAAGAGTCCCGCCGCCTCTGGAAGTTCTTCTGGGAGATGGCTGAGGAGGAGGGCTGGATCCGTGAGAAGGAACAGATCTTGTCGTCAGATGATTGTGGTAAAGATCTGACAGCAGCTCTGCGTCTGATCAGCAAGCACAAAGCCTTAGAAGATGAGAAGAGTGGACGCTCTGGCCGTCTCCAGCAGACGGTGCATCAGGGCGAGGAACTAGTGGCGGCTGGCCACTTCGGTGCTGACAAGATTCGTGAGCGCATTTCTGACGTCCAGGAACAGTGGGCGGCACTAGAGCAGCTATCAGCAGCACGCAAGACTCACCTACAGGAAGCCTGCGCCCTGCACCAGTTTCAGGCCGACGCAGACGACTTGGACACCTGGATGCTGGATGTCTTGCGCATTGTGTCCAGCACAGATGTGGGTCATGACGAGTTCTCAGCTCAGGCTCTGGTTAAGAAACACAAAGATGTGGCCGAGGAGATTGCTAGCTACCGGCCTGTACTGGACGCGCTGCACGAGCAGGCCAAGGCACTGCTCGAGGCACAGGCACGCAAGGTGGACGCGAACGGGCGCCTGGCAGGCATTGAGGAACGCTACAAAGAAGTGGTTGAGCTGTCCAGACTGAGGAAGCAGGCACTGCAGGATGCACTGGCCTTGTACAAGATGCTGAGCGAAGCGGACGCTTGTGAGCTGTGGATTGACGAGAAGGAACAATGGCTCAACAGCATGAAGATTCCAGAGAAGCTGGAAGATTTGGAGGTGATCCAGCACAGGTAACCGGGAAACAGGTTTTATTGTTGTGCTTTACGTCAGCTTACAAACTCCACAGACCAGAGCACTTTTGGGTTGAATGTTTAAATCAGTCTATAGTTATCCTTCATAAGTAATTTGTGTTTCTGTATTTATTCAGCTGGAACAAAAGCAGAAATATGATCACGCCTTTAGAGTGTTGAATGATTTCAGTAAAAAGTAGGTGTTTTCTTGTGATCATTTGTCATCAGTCTCCATGAATGTTTTTGACAGGTTTGAGAGTCTGGAGCCAGAGATTAACAGCCAGGCTTCTCGAGTGGCCGTAGTAAACCAGATCGCCCGCCAGCTGATCCACAGTGGACATCCTAGTGAGAAGGAGATCAAAGCCCAGCAGGACAAACTCAACACCAGGTAATACTCGACATACTCCAGAATTGACTTGATCCGTGCCGGTGCAAGTTTCAGCTTGAGTAAGACATGTGGTAAGTTAATTCACTTTTCTCAGGCATCACGTGTGAGCTTTATCAAGAAGTGGTCATGTTACTGACTGTCGTGTTTGGGCAGAATATGAGAGAGGAACACTAGAAGCCATTACAGAGCAGAGCTTTATTAAGAAACTGACAAAAAACACTGGAGAACAGAGTCAAGTCAAGTCAGATTTATTTATATAGCGCTTTTTACAATGGAGCATTGTCTCAAAGCAACTTTACAAGTTTAGATTATCTCCTAATAACTACGTCCAATCCCAAATTGAGCAAGCCTAGGGCGACAGTGGCAAGGAAAAACTCCCTAGTTCTAGGAAGAAGAAACCTTGGGAGGACCAAGACTCAAAAAGGGACCCAACCTCCTTGGATGATAAATCTAAGAGCGAACTAAAGTCATGGAGTCAAAGTTCGAATAAAATGTGAAGTATGCACATCGACATTAAGTGGCCCGGGTATGATGATAAATCTAAGAGCGAAACTAAAGTCATGGAGTCATGGTCGAATAAAATGTGAATTATGCACAGTGGAGCTCCATCAGATGAACATCGTGTGGGGCCGGAACTGCCGGAACACACAGCTCGGAGAGAAAAAGAAAATGTAATTAGTTATTGATTAAGAGCACAGTGTTTATTAACAATCACTGATGCCATGTCAATCACTGATGCCAAGTGTAGCATGAGACCCCGGCTGCATTAGCTATAGCAGCATAGCTAGAAAGCTAGAAAGAGGAGAACTGGTAGGAAACACAGCCAAGAGGGATCACATGAGACATTGGAAACCCCACGAGCGGCAGAAGACAGCAACCCAACGTCTCTGATCACCATAAGACTCTTTGACTATGAACCCCCAGCTTTGCCCTTATTCTAAGGCAAGGATGCATAACGAAAGTGTAATAACGAAAGTAAGACTTGGGCATACAGAGTCCCCAAACAGTCCAAAACACAGGGAACAGGAATGGTGTGATACTTGCATGAGGAAGAGGGAAACCAAACAGGGACCGAAACCATAGGAGCGAGAATGACACAGAAGCAAAACAATCTCAATTCACGCCAAACAATGGAAATGCAAAGTTAAATAACCCAAACTAACTAAATAACTGAACTAAATCAGAAAATCAGAATGTAAACAAAGGTGATGCACTGCACGGGGATGACGTGGAAGGAGGGATGGAAGATGGGTAGTGTAGGTAGGACCATTGTTGTGACCCCGACAGTGTACAGTATGTAGCTCCTTTTTGGGGTTCAGGAGGTGGACGAGGCGGCGGGCGTAGTTCCGTCATGATAGGGCCCTCTGGGAGCGTGGTCTCCAAAACGGTCCCCCAGGCACAACAGTCCTCTGGAAACGGTCCCCCAGGAGCACGGGACCTCTGGAAACGGTCCCCCTGGAGCACGGGACCTCTGGGAACGGTCCCCCTGGAGCACGGGACCTCTGGGAACGGTCCCCCTGGAGCACGGGACCTCTGGGAACGGTCCCCCTGGAGCACGGGACCTCTGGGAACGGTCCCCCTGGAGCACGGGACCTCTGGGAGGGGAGGATCCCAACTGGAACACGAGACCTCTGGAAGGCCCCCACTGGAACACGGGACCTCTGGAAGGCCCCCACTGGAACACGGGACCTCTGGAAGGCCCCCACTGGAACACGGGGCCTCTGGAAGGCCCCCACTGGAACACGGGGCCTCTGAAAGGCCCCCACTGGAGCGTGGGACCTCTGGAACGCAGGACCCCTGAAACTGCCCCCCTGGACTGGGCAGCTTCCTGGAAAGCCTCGCTGGACTGGACGGCCTCCTGGAAGGCCTCTCTGGACTGGACGACCTCCTGGAAGTCCTCGCTGCACTGGATGGCCCCCGGGATGGCCTGGCTGCACTGGACGGCCTGGCTTGGCTTGACAGCACGGTGAGCTGATGACCTTGGCGCTGAAACAGGAGCTGATGACCTTGGCACTGACAGAGGAGCTGACGACCTTGTAGCTGGCACAGGAACTGAGGTCAGTGCGACGTGCCCAGCCACAAACCCAGGAGACCACGCAACTATGGACAGACCTCTAACCGATGCGACTACGGGACTTGGAACCGGGGCCGACCGACGAGGGGAATGTGGCTAGCTGTCCATAACCCAAGCTAAGCAGCGCAGACGGCTCGGAAGTGGGGCTAACCAGTGCAGATAAAGTGGCTAGCAGCTCACCAACCAAGCTAAGCATCGCGAACGACTCAGAAGCGGGGCTAAACGGCGAGGGCCAGGCGGTTAGCGGCTCATCAACAGAGCTACACGTCGCGGATGGCCCGGAAGTGGGGCTAACCAGTGTAGGTAAGGTGGCTAGTGGCTCATCAACCGAGCTGAGCGATGCGAATGACTCGGAAGTGGGGCTAACACGTGAGGATGCGGCGGCTAGCGGCTCATCAACCAAGCTACACTGCGCAAAAGGCTCGGAAGCAGGGCTGGCTGGCGTGGATACGACGTATCTGGGCGAAATGGGGCCAGGCCCGGAACTAAGGGACTCTAATGGCGCTTGTACAAGACTAAGGGGCCCTGAAAGCCCGGACACGAAACTGAGGGGCCCTGAAGCGGCATGACTAGGCGCTAGCAGCTCAGGCGTGGTGATACGAGACGTGACCAGCTTGACAACAGAGCTAATGGGCAAGACGAGCACCGACGCTGGGCTAGCGTGCTCAAAAACAGGGCTGGAGGACTCAGAGGTGAAACTGACTGGCGTGGTGAACTCTGAGACGGAGCAAGCATGCACACAAGCGGGGCCAAACGACATTATGCAGCTCATTTGCAGGGCTACATTGCACAATGAGCTCGGAAACGGGGCTAGCTATGCCTGACGCCAAATTGCGTGGCGCTAGCAACTCATTAGCAAGGCTGAGGGACGCAGCAAGCCTGAAAAAGGGGCTAGCGGGCTCAGACCCCCGTTGAGCAATGCAGGCGGCTCATCAACCGAACCGCGAGGTCGGAGACACCTTGGCACTGAGCCAGATGGCACGTTAATGAAGGGCAGTGGAAAAAACGGCACAGAAACAGGGCTATTGACAGCTAGTGGCCCATCTTCGGTGCTAGGACGTGCGAACGACTCGGAAGCGGGGCTAACCTG
The DNA here is from genome assembly GCA_025084515.1 of Ancistrus triradiatus. Taxonomy (NCBI): domain Eukaryota; kingdom Metazoa; phylum Chordata; class Actinopteri; order Siluriformes; family Loricariidae; genus Ancistrus; species Ancistrus triradiatus. The sequence continues at coordinate 433,456 of JAJAGP010000215.1, read as the reverse complement.
CGCGGGTAAGGCAGCTAACAGCTCAACTACCGAGCTAAGTGGCGCAAACGGCTCGCAAACTTGGCTAACCGGCGAGGATAAGCCGGTCAGCGGCTCATCAGCTGAGCATCGCGAGCGACTCGGAAGCGGGGCTAACCAGTGTAGATAAGACGGCCAGCAGCTCATCCACCGAGTTGAGCAGCGCAAACGACTCGGAAGTGGGGCTAACACGCAAAACTACCGGATTACAGGACTCTAGTGACTCGGGTACGGTGCTACAGGGCACTAATGGCTCTTCCACAGAGCAAACGGGCAAGGTGTGCACCGATACGAGGCTAGCGTGTTCAAAAACAGAGTTAACAGAACCAAATGCGGGGTCACAGGATACTCGAAGCTCATTTATTGAGCTAAACGGTGTGACAAACTCGGAAACGGGGTTAATAAGCGTGGATAAGGTGGCTAGCGGCTCATCAACCGAGCCAAGCTGCGCAAAAGGCTCGGAAGCGGGGCTAACACACACAGATAATGCGTGCTTGGCCTTAGGGGCCATGGTTAGCGAAATTCCAGAGCCCTCCTGAGAGGGAGAGGGAGAGGAAAAGTTACACCTACCCACGGTAACAAAGGTGGCTTGCAGTGCATCCTGGGAGGGCGACGTGGGGCTTTACGACGTCATTCAGAGGCGGCAGGATGTCACGGATGGCCTCCTCGCTGCGTGAAGCGGTTTGCAGGATCTTCCTGGTGAGCGCACCGACGCGCAGAGCGTCCTCAGCGAGGGAAGCCACCATGGAGACATCATCAACGGGCAAGGGTGTGCTCTGAAGGGTCCCCGGAGTGAGGAAAGTTCTCTGGACAGTCTCCGGGGAAGATGCGCCCTGGGCTGGCCTAGTCCTGGTACCAACATGAGTTCCCCAGAGACCCTTGGACTGTTGGCAGCGGGGAAGTCTGGGACCTGCCATCTGCTGGTTTGGCGGGAGCATTCTGTTACGGTTGCGCAGACGAGGTCGCAGGTCCCAGTTGGACAATAATAAAATATCTTTTATTGTCCTCAAAAAGAAGCAGACACAATAATTACGGAAACTAAGGAACTAAGGAAAACACAGCTAAATAAAACCAGGCTGGGTAGCCGAAAGAAAAAAGAAAACAACTGTTAGCCTAGGCTAGGCTAACTGTTTCAGGTAGAGTCCAAACGGTCAACAAAGTCCAAAAAATACCGCCGCAACAAAAAAACAATAGTTCCCCGGCCGTAAAAGAGCAAAACGATAATCCAACGGCTTACATGGCATGGCGTGGCGTGGCATGGCATGGCGTGAAAGTCCGTAGCGCTAGCGTAGCTTAGCATAGACTACAATACAAAGCATGGCATGAACGTGACTGTACATTCACCAGATTGATGAACAATGCTCCCTCGACTGGGGACACAAGGAGCTTAAATACAAACTCTTCAGCCGTGCACAGCAGCAATCCACAAAATAAGTCCAATAGGAAACGTCCAAAGCCATCGCAAAACAGCCGGTGTTCATCAGGGCGCGGCCGTCTTGGAAACCGTGGCGAATTGTGGGGACTGTAGTCCACGCCCACAATTCGCCAAACACAGGAAAAACCGGGGGCAGGGCACACACCCTGACATCTGCAGGATGGTTTAAACATTTAGTGGAATCTTTGCTATGATGATTTGATGTGGTTCTGAAGGCCAGATGAGGTCCAATATGCTCCTAGATGGGTGTCTTATTGAAGCCATTATGTTATATCATTGCTGTCTCAAACTCTAAATTAGGTTTGACGAAGCTCCTTAGGAAACAGTGTTACATGTTGAATTTCTTCTCTTCCTCTCCTTAAAGATAGCCAATGATTTTACCGGTTTGTTACAGAATCAAGTTCAACTTCTTTGTGTGGCACTTCTTTTGCAATAGACATCATCTCAAAGTCTAGAGTCTAGACCCCAAACGAGATGGAGAGGAGACAGTGGAAAGAAAAAAATCCAAAATCAATAAGGAAGAAACCTTCAGAGAAACCTGATTTAAATAGCTAACCCATCTTTTCTCTGGATGAGACCGGACATAAAGATTAGTTTATAAACAGTAGACCGTACAAACAAAATCATTTGAAGTAGTAATTGTGTATCAGACAGAAAATGTTCTGTTTAAAAATTTGAATAAACATCCTGTCAGTTGAACTGTAACAGTTAATAGATGGAAGAGAATCAAACTTGAAGTCAGATGTAAATGCTGAGGAAAGTGCAAGCAGACAAGAAGACACTCTGGCAACAGCATGCCTAAAAGGGAGGTCCAGAAATGGACACAGAGAAAGCTCCAGGCTCCTTCTGTCATGTGCTTTCCTCTTCACCTAACCCCATGTTTTTAGGTTTTGGGTTCTTTCTGTATTACCATATCATCTTTGAATGCTCTCCAAAATCAAAGAACCTAATTCCAGTAGTGAAAATGAGCAAACTGCCTCCTCTTGACTAGAGGACATTACTTGGAGGATGGGAACTTGCAGTGATTGCACTTATACTGGGAAAATTAATGTCTAGAGTCTTACTCATCTATATGCTTTTGTTATATTTAGCTTATGTGTTTATAATAATATACATTTTATATACATTTTATATTTATGTAACTTTATTTAATTTTTGCATGTACTGTAGCATCTGTGCTGCCAAAGAGTTTTTCCTTGTCACTGTTCTCGTAGGGTTGGGGCTGTGGGCCTAGATGTTTGCAAAGCTTCTTTGAGACAATATTCCATTGTAAGAAGGGCTCTATAAATAAATTTGGACTGGGCCTGATTCTAGTAAACTCTGACCGCTTATGCTTGTGGTTAGTTAACAGAAACATAAACAGCTTCTTTCTTTTGCCAGATGGAGTCAATACCGTGACCTCGTGGATCAGAAAAAGGATGTTCTCAACTCAGCTCTTGGTGTGCAGAACTACTACCTTGAATGCAACGAGACCAAGTCATGGATCCGCGAAAAGACCAAAGTTATTGAATCCACTCAGGACCTGGGCAATGACCTGGCCGGTGTGATGGCACTTCAGCGCAAGTTGACTGGCATGGAGCGAGATCTAGCCGCCATCGAGGACAAAATGGGTGACCTGGGAAAGGAAGCAGATCAACTGGCCGAAGAGCAGCCGGACCAGGCTCCTGGCATCAAGGGGCATCTGGGCGAAATTAAGGATGTGTGGCAGGAGATGAAGGAAACCATGCGTTCCCGAGAAGAGTCCTTGGGTGAGGCCAGGAAGCTCCAGCAGTTCCTCCGGGAGCTGGATGACTTCCAGGTGTGGCTTTCACGCACTCAGACAGTGGTGGCTTCCGAGGACATGCCCAACACACTGGCCGAGGCCGAGAAGCTGTTGGCACAGCATGAGGGCATCAAAAATGAGATACAAAACTACAAGGAGGACTACCAGAAGATGCGGGACATGGGCGAGGCTGTGACCCAGGGCCAGACTGATGCCCAGTACATGTTCCTAAGCCAGAGGCTGCAAGCACTGGACACAGGATGGAATGAGCTCCAGAAGATGTGGGAGAACAGACAGAAACTGCTTTCGCAGTCTCATTCCTACCAGCAGTTCCTCCGGGACACCAAACAGGCTGAAGCCTTCCTCAATAATCAGGTACAGCTGTGAAGATCCCACAATGTGACATCTGTTAACATCAACATACGACTGCATATATGTCCTAGGTTATAATTGACTTCTGAAATCTTGAAAACAGGAAGGGATGTAGCAAACTAAACCAACTGTAGAGAAGGCAACACTTTCCCTTCGTGCAACACATGTATCTTGTGGCTCCTAATTTAGTGTAATGTCCTCTCTCACAGAACTTATCTGACCTGTTGAGACATGGACTCCACAAGATCTCTGAAGCTGTCCTGTGGTATCTGGCACCAAGACGTTAGCAGAAGGTCCTTTATATCTTATATATTATGAAGTGGGGCCTCCTTGGATCAGACTTATTTGTCCGCCATATCACAGAGATGCTTACTTCTGGGGTTCTAGGGAATTTGGAGTCAACACCTTGAACTCCTGGTCGTGTTCGTCAATCATTCCTGAACAGGTTTCGTAGTGTGGCAGTGTTCGTTATCCAGCTGATAGAGGACACTGCCATTAGGGCTTACTGTTGCCATGAAGCACTGTACATGGTCTGTAACAATGTTTAGGTAGGTGGTAGCTGTCATATTTACCTGTTAAATGATAAATATATTATATCACAATATTTAAAGACATTTTTATGATACACAATATTTATCATGATACATGTGATCGTAGACAAAATGAATGAGTAGTGACAGATTCTCAAAGTCTACTATTCAAACATTGTCAAACATTGTTCAAAATGTGCTGCACTTCATCCAATTAAACGATAATAATTACTCTTTATAATGAACCATGCAGTTGGTCAGTGTTATTTAAGCACTGACGATAACCTCGATATGCTCAGTAAAGCATACCGTCTATCACGATAACAAAATTTAATCACAAGATAATACAATATTCCAGAGTATCACGTTATTCACTTCAGCTGGCAGTGTTTTTGGTGTGTAAATATAAAACTTCATGATTAGCTTCTCAGAACCATATTCATTTAAACTAAACATTTTTGCCACCTAGATAAATGTAGGAATTATGAAATCTGGTTGCATGATTGTGGTATGTGCAGCTGACAGTTAATTAGTGAAGTGCGCCTTAATCAAGACATTGTTCTCAAGTGAGTCATTAGCAAGAGTGTGGTTTTTTATTTTTTTTTTATTTTTAGCCCTTCCAGAGACCGAGTTTCCCCCATCACATTTTAGATACCAGACTGAGGCTAATTGCTTCCAAACTTCAGCTCATACAGCTTGATTGTGCTGACCATCACACTTGAAGAAGGGTGTTACCTGCCTGCTTACAAACACATGAGCTTACAGGCAGCTAAGATTGACTGGACTTCTTTGATTGTTCGAGTGCTTTCCCACCCAGAGAGCAGGGCCAATTATGGATGCATCATTAGAGATTGACATTCTAAGAGTCACGTTCTTTCAGTATCTTTCCAAGCCCAAGAGTCTTTTTCTTGGATGGTCAAAATGTTCTGCTACCATGGACTCAATAAGCACAAGCATTGGATTAACACCTGTTCTCCTCACTCTTCCTCTCCCACATACAGGAATATGTATTGGCTCACACTGAGATGCCAGCCACTCTGGAAGGTGCAGAGGGAGCCATTAAGAAGCAGGAGGACTTCATGACAACCATGGATGCCAATGAAGAGAAGATCAGTGCTGTAGTCGAGACCGGTCGCAGGCTGGTTAGCGACGGGAACACCAGTGCTGAACGTATCCAGGAGAAATTGGTCTCCATTGATGAGAGGTACAGGGTGGTACATTCTCAACTGAAGTATAACAGTCGAAGCCAGGGTTCAAGGTTCTGTTCTGTATATATTTGCAGGCATAAGAAGAATCGTGAATTAGCCAGGGAGCTGCTTATGAAGCTAAAAGATAACATGGACCTCCAGAGGTTCTTGCAGGACTGTCAGGAGGTGAGTCAAATATTTTTGGTGCAAGATACTTAAGTTCCTTTTGAATAAAAGATGAAAACTGCTTTTGCTGATCAGGCAAACACTTATGAATAGAGTTGGTTATCGTTTGCATTTTATCAATTGCAATCAATGTGCTATCAATTCCGGTTCTAATAAATTCCAATTTTCGATTCCAAAATGGTGAAAAAAATGTACCAAATGTTTAGGTATAAAGAATATCCATGTTTTTCTTTATTTCAACTTCATTGAATCATTGTTTTTTCCTCCCATTTAAACCTGTTATAAGTAAAAAGTTTAACATGGCTTAATGTGCTAAAGCAGTGACCTAGCAACACCAAACTTCTCTCCATTACTACAGGAGATGGTAATCTCTACTGCTGAAATGATGAGCATGTAGTCCAAAGGGAAAGTAATCATTTTTACATTACATAGGTTTAAATCGGAAGAGTAAAGCTTAACGCAAAAATTTCTACTTCCCTTTTGGATCACAGGTTTATCATTTCAGAGATTACTTATGAACAGTGGTAAGTGAGAGAAGTTTGGTTTGCTAAACCATGTTAAACATTTTAGACTCTCCCGGCTAATGCAGGATTCAGGCTAGGAGAGCGCAGTCGGTGGAACATGGTACATTTGCCAAACGTTTGAGCACTTCTGAGCATCCATATTCTGCAAATGCTCTGGCTGTGTTACGGGGGAATCCAGGATTCTCCAACACTAAGCTAGATGGAACCCAAAAATCAGACCCGATGAGATGAGGACTAGGCAAAAATAGAAGATATTTATTTAACAAATACTTGGATGCAAGAACGGGTAAACTGTATGGCGAAACCAGAGTTAGGTGGGAGTCCAGGGAGCTGGCGCGGCATTAGCTATATCAGCATAGCTAGAATGAGGAGAACTGGTAGGTAACACAGCCAAGAGGGATCACATGAGACATCGGCAACCCCACGGGAGGCAGAAGACAGCAACCCAATGTCTCTGATCACCATAAGACTCTGACTATGAACACCCAGCTCTGCCCTTAGTCTAAGGCAAGGATGCACGAGTCAAGTTCAAGTGGACCAAAACCCAGTTCAGTCAGACCGCCCACCCGCCAGACACTCCCGGCTAACAGACAAGGCAGGCAGGCCAGACATGATTCCAGATTCCAGCCCCAGAGACCCAAGCCATGCATCCTGGTCTAAATCTAGTCAAAAACCTGTGTAAATAAGTATGTCTTTAGCCTATACTTAAAATTTTGGAGAGTGTCTGAGTCGCGAACAAAAGTGGGTAGTGTATTCCATAGTTGAGGGGCCATGTATGAGAAAGCCTTTCCTCCTGCTGTGACTTTTTTAATTCTAGGAACTAAAAGAAGTCCTGCACCCTGCGAATGAAGTAGATGAGCTGGATTGTAAAACTCTAGGAGTTCACTCAGATAATGTGGGGCCAGGCCATGTAGAGCTTTATAAGTTAAAAGAAGTATTTTGATAATCAATGCGTAATTTAACTGGTAACCAGTGTAGTGATGATAGAACAGGAGTGATGTGATCGAATTTTCTAGTTCGTGTTAGCACTCCGGCAGCTGCATTCTGAACTAACTGAAGTTTATTTATAGATTTACTAGAGCATCCAGTAAGTAAGGCGTTACAGTAATCCAACCTTGAGGTTATAAATACATGAACCAGTTTCTCTACATCATTAAAAGAGAGGATATTTCTAAGTTTAGTGATATTACGTAATTGAAAGAAAGCAATTCGAGTGATGCTGCTAAAGTGCGCATCAAAGGAGAGATCTGAATCAAATGTGAAACCTAAGTTTTTTACAGATGGACTGGGAAATACTGGATAAATTTAGGATAGATGTAGCCAACCTATCTCTCTCAGCCTTGGGTCCCACTAACAGAACCTCAGTTTTATCTGAGTTAAGTAAGAGAAAATTAAGTGACATCCAATCTTTTATTTCCTTTACACAGTCATCAGTTTTGTTGATTGTAAGGCTGTCATTAGGTTTGGCCGATATGTACAGCTGTGTATCATCTGCATAGCAGTGGAAACTAATGCCATGTTTACGAATAACTAAGCCTAGTGGCAGTATGTACAGAGAGAATAAAAGCGGATCCCTGAGGACACGCCATACTTCACTTTTTGAGAGCTTAGACCTTAGATTATTTATATGAACACAAACTGGTTTACCGGTCGGTTAACGTAGGATTTTAAACCAAGAAAGTGCCATTCCCTTAATACCTACAGTATTTTCTAGTCTGTTTAGTAAAAAACATCATGATCTATAGTGTCAAATGCTGCACTTAAATCTAACAGAACAAGAAAAGAAACACATCCCTTATCTGAAGACATTAACAAGTCATTTGGTACCCTAATTACTGCTGTTTCAGTACTATGATGGGGCCTGAAGCCAGACTGAAATGTTTCATAAATACCATTTCTTTGGAGGTAACTGCAGAGCTGCTGATAGACGGCTTTTTCTAAGATTTTGGACAGAAACGATAGATTTGAAATTGGTCTATAATTAGATATCACACAAGGGTCAAGATTAGCTTTTTTAATCAGTGGTTTGATAACAGCACACTTAAAGGAGTTGGGCACATAACCAAAGGTAAGGGATGAATTTAAAATACCTAACAGTGGCTCTAATACTAGGTATTACTTCTTTGAGTAAACGCGTAGGAATTGGATCTAATAAACATGTTGATAACTTAGACGAGCTGATCAGTACGGTTAGTTCAGTATTAGTAATTGGGGTAAAGGATTCTAATCTTGATTTACAGCTCATTTAAACAGATGTTTTCACTAGTGCTGCATCTGGAAGATTGCTGAATAGTTTGATGATGTCATGAGCATCGAGTTTTATGCCTAATGTTTTCTATCTTATCATTAAAGAAAGTCATGAAATCATTAATGTTAAAATTACACAGAATGGAAGAATCACTTCCTGTAGGGTTTTTTGTTAATTTGGAGACTGTATTAAAGATAAATCTTGGATTTTTTTTTATCAATGATTGAGGAGAAGTATGCAGCTTTAGCTTTAGTAAGGGCATGCTTATACTCTGCCATGCTGTCCCTCCAAGCAATCTTAAACACCTCCAATTTACTGTGTCTCTACTTGCGCTCTAGATGCCGTGTTCTTTGCTTTAAGGCATGTGGTCATTATACCATGGTGCTAACCTTTTTTCCCTAATGCATTTGACCCTAGCAGGAGCAATCGTGTCTAGGGTTGAGCGAAGCACACAGTCTAATTGGTAATTTACACACTCAAGATGATTGATATTAAATTTCAAGTCTGGTAGGTTTTAATAAACGCAGCTGGAGTAGCAGATGTGATGGCGCGCTTGGTGTGATAACGAGGCAGAAGGATTTTATTTATTAGAGATAGCTCAAATACTAAAAGATAGTGATCTGAAATCAAATCACTTTGCGGGAAAACATCAAGGTTATCTATGTTGATACCAAATGTTAATATTAGATCTAAAGTATGATTACAGCGGTGAGTTGGTCCCATCACATTCTGAGTGATACCCATGGATTCTAAGATGGACTCGAAAGCAATTTTAAGTGGATCCTGCTCATTGTCAAAGTGAATATTGAAATCACCTACAATTAAAGCCTTATCTGTTGACTGTAGTAAGCAGGAAACAAAGTTAGCAAATTCCTGAAGAAATTCTGAAATGGGACCAGGAGGGCTGTAAATGGTAATAAGCTGAAAAGAGTGTGGTTTTGACTTCCATAACGATGGATCAGTCACACTAAGAATCAGTATTTGAAACGAATTAGCCTTGTAATGGGATTTAGTTGTAACACCTAGTTCTTTGTCAAAAAACCCCCCCACCCACCACCACCACCATTAGGACAAGGGCTATGAACATGACTGTATTCATGAAGTCTAATCCAAGTTTCAGTAAGACAGAGAGCATGTAAGCGTTTATCAGTGATTATTTCATTTACAATCACTGTTTTGTTTGTTAGTGATCTAATGTTAAGTAATTCTAGCTTTAGTCTAAGGTTATTTTTATGGGAGCTATCTGTGCTTATTCTAAACAGACATTTTGAGAGCGTTTACGTTTAGGACAGATGCAGGTAACAGACACGGTTTCAATAATGTGAGTTCTGGGTGACGGTGCATGGCTACAAGCAGACAGTTGGTTAAGCCTGACTCTCTGTTGCCTGACCCCTGCTCTGGATAGTCAGCGCCTAACCAATCCGGCCATAAGACTATGGGCAATGTTGCAGGAGATGAGAGCAGCACCCTCCCGAGTGGGATGGACACCGCCCCATCCTAAAAGGCCAGGCTTACCCTCAAAGGCTGTCCAATTGTCTATAAAGCCCACGTTGTTTTCAGAGCACCACTTTGACAGCCATCAGTTCAGCAACCATAACCTGCTGTAGGCTTGGTCACCTTGCCGCATTGGGATGGGGCCAGAGCACACTACTGCATCGGACATCACCTTCGCCACTCTAACCACCTCTACAAAATTAGCCTTAGTAACCTCTGACTGATGAAGGCGTATATCATTAGCCCCTACATGAATAACTATCCAAGAGAATCTGCGGCTCTCGAGTTCACTGAGACTCGTTACAATGTCCGGCACTCTGGCTCCCGGGGTACATGTAACTCTAGCTGCTGGTGTCCCTAAAGGGGTAGCTAGCTTCATGTGTCGTAAAATAGTCACCTATGACCAGAGCTCTTTCAACAGGCTGCTCAGTGGGTACATCAATGAGGAGGGTAAACCTGTTGGACACGTGAACAGGTAAAGAGTGGTGCTCTCGTGGGCTAGTCTTACGACCACGTCGCCGAACCGTCACCCACTTGCCCTGCTGCGAGGGCTCTGCCAGGGCACTAACTACACCTGTGGCATGTAGATCTGCTAAGCTAGAAGCTGAGCTAGCCTTCTCTAATGTCTGGATGCGCGCCTCTAAAAATACAATCTTCTCCGTCAGACTGGCTACAAGCCTACACCTATCACAGATAAAATTTACACTAATGACGGAGGAAGAAATAGCTAAACATGCCACACTCGGCACAGGGAACAAGCGCAGCAGAAGCCAGAAGAGCAACCAAAACCTGGCGTAAGAGCCGAAAACAGGGAATGCAAACGGAGAACAAAAACCTGGCGTGAGAGCTGAAAACAGAAAGGGAGAACTAGATAGCAAAATGATGACTGTAATAAACAGCGGGGTACAAGCCATGAGACTAGAACTACTCAGGAAAACCCTGGTACAAGGTAGGCTACGCTATAACCAGGAGGCAGACAAAGAGCTAACGTGGCTAGGCTAGCGCTAGCGCAGCTATGCTAAACGCTAACATGGCTAAGCGATACTTAACAAGGCGAGGGCGAGAGTTACACACTATAGTAGCGATATCTAGATCAAGGCAGGAATTACTAGGCATGAAATAAAGCATGAAGAGTACCAGAAACGTGCTCAGACAATCTGGTGATCCATGGCTGCTTGGCTTGCGGCTTTATGGACGCTGGTAGATGGGTGAAGATGAGGATCCGGAGTGTGGGGCGGAGCATAGCGGATGACGTGGTGGAGAGCAGCCAATGGATCTGTCAGGGAGGAAGCACAGCACAAACAAAAACAAAGTGCACATGGAAGCAGCATGTGAGTAAACAAAAGAACACATGCTGATCGGAGAACGTGTAGAACAATGAAAGAAACACTGATTCGGAACAACGCCGCAAATGGCGAGGACCCCCCCCCCCAAGAACTGGCGTGTTGAATGCGTTCTTCCACTCATCCCAACTCCTGATGCGAATCAGATGATATGCATTCCGCAGGTCGAGTTTAGAGAACACGATGGTTCCCTGCAAGAGGTCAAATGCAGAGGACAGGAGGGGGAGAGGATGCTCATTCCGCTTCGTGATAGCGTTCAAGCCCCGGAAGTCGATACATGGTCTGAGAGTCCCATCCTTCTCCACAAAAAAGAATCTGGCTCCGAGGGTGTTATCAATCCCGCAGCGAGCGACTCGGTGATGTACTACTCCATGGCCTCCCTCTCGGCGTGCGACAGGTGGTACAGCCAGCTGGAGGGGAGAGTGCTGCCTGAGAGGAGCTCTATGGAGCAGTCGTAGGGTCGGTGCGGAGGTAAGCTCATGGCGTCATCACGGGCGAAGACCTTCCGGAGGTCATGGTACGTCTGGGGGATGCAGGAGAGGTCGACTTCCTCCTTGGGCTGAGAAGTGTGCATGGCATTGTCGATGGCCGGGACGGCCAAGTGTAGGAGTGTAGCTCTGATGACAGGGCTCGCTCCAGCCCAGGACCCGACCCTGGCTCCAGTCGATGGTCGGGTTGTGGAGCCGAAGCCAGGGGAATCTGAGAACCAGGGATGTCCTGGGGACGTGGACAATGGCAAACAAGAGACATTCGTGGTGGTTTCCGGATATCACCAGTGACGAGGGTCAGGTACGATGGGTTATTTCCGCCGGGAGCTTGCCAACCAAGGCATAGGCCCGCCTCAGGGCCTCAAGTGCTTCCAAGGGAGCTCCCAAACGGGTGGCTAGGGCCATGTCTATCAAGTTATCCTCTGCCCCCAAGTCAACCAGGGCTTCCAGAGTGTGTGTGGAATCGGCGAGGTGCAGCGAGGCGGGAGCAGAAGGGAAGGTCGAGATGGCCCTGGGGGCTAGGAGACTGGGTATTGTAAGTACCGGGCACACCGCCAAGACATGGTTTGGGGCACCGCAGTAAAAACACAACCCTCGTTCCCGTTGACGAGAGTGTTGCTGCAGGGTTAGCTTGGCTCACCCCAGCTGCATAGGTTCCGGCTCCTCCTGGACAACGGTGGAAGGTGAGGGGGGGCGCCGGCCCAACCGACGCAGTGGCCTTGGTTTTCAGGGACGGGGCCGTCTGGATCGAGTCCTGGGCCCTTTCCCTCCGCCGTTCACTGAAGCACCAGTCCGGACGAACGGCCAAAGCCACCAGGGCGTCCAAATTGGGGGGATCATCACGGGCCGCGAGCTCATCCTTTAGCTGCTCAGACAACCCAGAGCGGAACACCTCCCGCAGAGCGGGGTTGTTCCACTGAGCGTCCGCGTCCAACGACCTGGACTCCACGGCATAGTCGGTGACCGTCCGGGAGCCCTGCCGGAGGCCTGAGAGTCGGCTCGACGCCGCCTCCCTGTGGCTCAGGTGGTCAAACACCTCCCAGAACTGACAAAGGTCGTATGAAATCTCCTCAAGATCACACCAGGAGAGCGCGGCCTCAGCCTACCTCAAGGCCCTGCCACGCAAGAGCCCAATGAGGTACCCAATCTTGTTCGCATCGGTGGCAAAGGCCATCACCCGTAACCGAAATACCACATCATACTGCAGAAGAAAGAGCTGACAGTGGTCCAGCTCCCCTTCGTAAGGTTCCGGGTGAGTGAGGGGCGGTTCTGTGCTCCTGGCAGCACCTGCTGGTCCGGAGTGAAGGGAAAAGAGCGTGAGGGACCCAAGGTGGCCGTAGGATTGGGTGCAGAATCCCGTGCGGCGCTGGAAGCAGTGGTGGCCTGGCCCGGCCCAGGGCAGAGGAAACAGAGCCCTGGGGAGAGAAAGAAAGAACACTATTCAGTTTGCAATTGACTAGCCGGATACTTGAGCCGAGAGAAGGCGATTCAATTCGGCTAAGGATCTCAGCAGTAGGTCATGCTGGGTCAGCCAGGCCTCCTGACACTGCACCAGCATGCCGACAGCCATAGCGTCATCAACTTTGGGGACTGCGGGTTCCATAGTTTAACCGGATCGTTCTGTTATGGGGGAATCCAGGATTCTCCAACACTAAGCTAGATGGAACCCAAAAAGCAGACCCAATGAGACGAGTGGGGGGGACAAAACAAAATAAGGAGAGCAACCAAAACCTGGCGTGAGAGCCGAAAACAGGGAATGCGAACGGAGAACAAAAACCTGGCGTGAGAGCTGAAAACAGAAAGGGAGAACTAGATAGCAAAATGATGACTGTAATAAACAGTGGGGTACAAGCCCTGAGACTAGAACTACTCAGGAAAACCCTGGTACAAGGTAGGCTACGCTATAACCAGGAGGCAGAGAAAGAGCTAACGTGGCTAGGCTAGCGCTAGCACAGCTATGCTAAACGCTAACGTGGCTAAGCGATACTTAACAAGGTGAGGGCGAGAATTACACCCTATAACAGCGATATCTAGATCAAGGCAGGAATTACTAGGCATGAAATATAGCATGAAGAGTACCAGAAATGTGCGCAGACGATCCGGTGATCCATGGTTGCTTGGCTTGCGGCTTTACGCTGGTAGATCGGTGAAGATGTGGATCCGGTGTGTGGGGCGGAGCGTAGCGGATGACGTGGTGAAGAGCAGCCAATGGATCTGTCAGGGAGGAAGCACATCACACGTGCGCTGTAAAACAAAAACAAAGTGCACGTGGAAGCAGCATGTGAGTAAACAAAAGAACGCGTCGTGATTGGGGAATGTGCAGAACAACAAAAGAAACACTGATCCGGAACAACGACGCATATAGCGGGGACCATGACAGGCTGAGTGTATCGAAACAAAACAAAATTAGCTTGATGACGTACATGATTACGTGACACACCGGTCCTGGCAGGTAGACACCTCCTTAATACACCACCTTAATTTTTTGCGTGCCACGGCTGTGTATTTGAAACATAAAATGTTTTAGTAGGAACTGATTATTATTTTAATGGTCACCTAGTTCTTCTCAGTTGGAACCGGGTTTCGATACCCAACCCAAATTATGAAAACTATGTTTGAGTTTATGCAAGTAATTCATGACAGTTTTGTTAATAATACAGTTAATTTGGGTAGTTTAAATGTGCTTGCTGTGCATGTAATTGCCACTCTTGCACTCTTGCAGCTCTCATTATGGATCAGTGAGAAGATGCTAACTGCACAGGACATGTCATATGATGAAGCGCGTAACCTGCACAGCAAGTGGCTCAAGCATCAGGCTTTCATGGCAGAACTGCAGTCCAACAAAGAATGGCTGGAGAAAATCCAGAAGGTGTGAAGCTGATTCTCATATCATGTGTGATGTGTATATGTACATGGTGTGTGATCTAACCCTCCTCACATTTTGTTTCCACTGTAAAGGATGGCAGAGCGCTGGTGGGGGAGAAGCCAGAGACTGAAGTGGTGGTAAAGGAGAAGCTGGAGTCTCTGAAGAAGACGTGGGATGAGCTTGAGTCAACTACACAGACCAAGGCCCAGTGTCTGTTTGATGCCAACAGGGCTGAGCTGTTCACTCAGAGCTGTGCTGATCTGGATAAGTGGCTCTCAGGTCTGGAGAGTCAGATCCAGTCAGACGACTTTGGCAAAGACCTGACCAGTGTCAACATCCTACTGAAAAAGCAGCAGGTATGATGTAAAGTTTTTCTTTTTTTTTTTGCAGAGTTTGGCTTTATAACAGTAAGTAAAAGTGGAAGGTAATTACAACCGCAAATCAGAAAAGGGAGAGACAGTATGGAAATTGCAAAATTGCAAAAATAATCTTTTGATTTTTATTTCAGACAGGATGAATCCAAGGTATTTCATGTTTTGTCTGGTCAACTTCATTTAATTTGTTAATAAATATCCATTCATGCATTTTGGGCCTGTAACACATTCCAAAAAAGTTGATTTACCACTTTGTAAGGTTGCCATTCCTTTTCACCACACTTA
The DNA here is from genome assembly GCA_025084515.1 of Ancistrus triradiatus. Taxonomy (NCBI): domain Eukaryota; kingdom Metazoa; phylum Chordata; class Actinopteri; order Siluriformes; family Loricariidae; genus Ancistrus; species Ancistrus triradiatus. The sequence goes on along the minus strand of JAJAGP010000215.1, from coordinate 418,344 downwards.
AAGGAGGTTTTTTTGGCACTGAAGATACCGAGTGGCATCCTCAAGTGCCATTTATGACTGTAACTCCGTACTGAAGCGCTTGAAAATGGTTTGCCAAAGAAATCCCTTGCCCATGTGGTTACTTCAGCAATTTATGAATGACGGTTCTTCTGAGGGTTCAGAGGTCAGAAGTTTTCAGTTTTTGCTTGTGCCCTTGCCCTTTATGCAAAATAAAATTCCTCCAGATTTATTCAATTATTTAATGATATTATGCACTGTAGCATTCTGATGCGTTTGTTGACAAACTGTAGATCCTCTGGCCATCTTCACTCCTCAAAGACTCAACCTTTCATGCATACTGCTTTTGTACCAAATCATGATTATAATCACGTTTGAAATCATAAAATGATTTAACTTTTTACCTCATGACAAGCCCTAAATTGCAAGCCCAGCTTTTCTGGAATGTATTGCAGGCCTGAAGTGCAAGAATTGGTGTTTATTAATGAATGAAAGTAAGCTGACCAGAACAAAAACATGAAATATATTGGGTTCATATTGTCTGTCATGAACTGAAAGTCAAAGATGTAAGAATTACTGCACTTTTTCTGATTTGGGGTTGTACCTGCTATGTGATGGTCCTGACCATTGAAGAACAGGGTGAAAGGTGGCTAACAGAACAACAGATGTTATGAAGCTATTCCTATGGACTGTCAACTGGAAACATGAGAATTTTTTCAGTTTTTGACCATTTTGAGCTACAAACCTTTGGTAGCCAAAATATCATTGCAGCTCTAGTAGAAAGTGTTCAGTTCAGTACAATTTTACTTGTGTGTGTTCTTCACCTTAAAGAAAATATCTGTGTTTAATGAACACTTTTTTGGCAACCCTGTTATTGTTTAGTACTTAACAGATTCCTTTAGCCAGATGCAAACTTGAGAGGGACCATGAGCAAAAGTGGGCCCATCCTCCTATGGTTGTCCTTGTATATTGAGACCTTGTGATCAGTCCTAATATGACACCATAGTGTAAGAAGATAAACAGTACTGTGTTAAAATTGTGAATAAGTTGTAAGCATTAGAGCCATGGTTCTCTGCTTTGTGTAGTTCAGTTTTGGTTTTGGAGCGTCTTAGTAGCACACACCATCAGTTATATAACCACCCCCATATTACACAATCTCTCTCACCTCTGTCGTGTTGTAAATGACTCGTGTGCGCGAGATGAAGCCTGAATGAGAGAGAAGGAGAATGCTAAGAGTGCCACGTGTGTATATACAAGTCTGTCTTTACACTAGGATAAATGCATTTTGGTATGATGCATGATGGTGCAAGATGCATTTGAGCTAGGAAGCCCAGTGTGCACCCGAGAGAGGGAGAAGACTGTGAAGCATGCGCTATCCTATGTGTGAGGGGTGATGGGAGATTTGACAGATTTTGCATCTTTTCTCTCTTCTAATATTCCTTTATCTGGTCCTCCACTCCTCCCCTTTCCTGCCACCAGATGCTGGAAAGCCAGGTGGAGGTCAGGCAGAAAGAGGTGGAGGAGCTGCGCTCACAAGCCCAAGCACTCAGTCAGGAGGGCAAAGGTTCAGAAGAAGTGGACAGCCAGCGCCGTGGCGTGGAGAAGAAGTTCCATGAACTGCAGGACCCACTGAAGAAACGGCGGAGCAACCTAATGGCGTCGCGTGAGATCCATCAGTTCAACCGTGACGTGGAGGATGAAATTGTAAGTACTGTACTTCCATTACCAAATATCAGTAACGAAATTGGAGATATAAGTGAGAAAATGCAGACATATTTTGTTATCTTTAGCAGGGTTTCCATGAGGTTGACATGGCATATTTTTAGAGGAAAAGTCATTTTTAGGAAGAGAATTGGGAGTATGTGTGTTACAGTCCTTTGCATGGTTGTTTGACTGTTTGATCATCAGATTTTCATTAAGCCATGATACTACCACCTCTATGTTTCACAGATTCTTACACTGGAAGGCAGTGCTTTTCTTTCTCCAAGCATAACTCTTCTCATTTAAACCAGACGCTTCTACTTTGGTCTCATCTGTCCACTAAGCATTTTTCCAATAGCCTTCTGGCTTGTCCATGTGATTGTCAGCAAACTGCAGACGAGCAGCAGTGGTCCTATTAGAGAGCAGTGGCTTTCTCCTTGCAATCTAGCCATACACACCATTTGTTGTTCAGTGTTCTCTTGAGGGTAGGCTTGTGAACATTAACATTAGTCAATGTGAGAGAATCCTTCAGTTGCTCTTTGATCTTGTTCTTTGACTTTCTTTCCAAGCTAATATTTTTCAGAGGACATTGCAATGATTTATAATTCATTAATATATATAGTGTTTAGTAAATTATGATGTATATATTATTTAGTACTTTGATCGATGTAGCATTGGGAGCTTCTGATACTGACTCTTCCTGGCCATTATGGGCATCTGTTGCTTTCTGGTCATAACAGGTGCCTGATTATTCTTGATCATTACGGGCATCTGACTAAAGGAACAAGGGACCGCTTGCAATCATGTAGTGCAACTCAAACTTCACCTAAACAGAGGCAGGATGCAAACCAGTGTGCCTCAGCACTGCAAATCAGTGCTCTACCGATGAGCCACACTGGTTTCTATCCATCTTGGTGTGAGGTTTGAGTTGTGCCTGCTGTGGAATGTCTACCTCACCAGAGGCTCCACGCACCTCCAGATGGGTTCTGGCTCTGTCTGTGTCATGTCTTTTATCCTGGAAAAGCTCAAGCTGAAATTAACTTATAGTTGTTTTGTGTATGTTCTTATTTAAGCTCTGGGTTGAAGAGAGAATGCCGATCGCTACATCGACAGAACATGGCAATAATTTACAAAGTGTTCAGCTGCTAATAAAGAAGAATCAGGTGGGTCTTCATTAAGTGAGTTTATTTACACTGGGCAACAAAACTAACTTTCTTTGTCAAGCAAACTATAGTAGGTGGACATTTTTATTCTGAATTTTTCTATCACGAATGGTTTTAAAGTGACAGAGCAATTAATTTTCACAATTATATTACTTATAATTATATATTACTTATTTAAAATTGGGCTGTTATTTAACCTAACAAACTCCTCTGATGCTGAGGGAGTAGATCGAGCAGACTAATCATTACTCAGTGTCACGTTTTTTTGGACATTCTGCCACAGGTAATTAAGATATCTAATGGTATGTTTGGATTTTGAAATTATACCATTTATATTTGTCTGGCAGAAATGGCAATCTGAAGTGTGATCTTTGGGTTCTCTCCAAATCAATTGATTGGCAAAACACTTATGGGTTGAACTTCTTGCCCATGCTGTGTGAAACCTGCCACATGTTAAATATATACTGCCCAAACATTTATCCTGGTCACCCAATTTACAAGCAAAGTCATAACACTTTTAATGTGGGGTGTGACGGAAGGATTTTGAAATTTGAATATCAACTCACCACAGATGTAGCAGAAAGAATTTGTACCATTTACGCAGTTTGTTGGCTTTATAATAGTGGATGGGGTATCAGCACAACACTTAAATACACAAAAGCACAACCTTCCCGGTAGGAAAGACGCTGCTCCAGAAATTTTATACATCGAAATCTAGCCTGCATCTGACAGGGAACCGCTTCTTAAGTAAAGAGAGTTTGCTTTTATGTAGAACTGTGCCTTCAAAAAGAAGAAACAATGGAGTTGGGTATGTTTGTTAAACGTTTTATTTCAAATGATGTAGCGCACTGGCACATACACAACACTAACACAACAGCAACAGCGCGTGCCATCTGACTGTTTTACTGAAACTCACTGAAACTTTGGATTTCGATACACATCATATGGGAACGTGTTTTTATTTGAGACGTGATTGGTTATATTTGCTTCCGTACTGATGCTGTGTCCTTTGCAATAAAATGTGCGTCCAGAATTCCATCATGAATTTCCTCCCGAACATGAGCATGATCAATAGGTTGCCATGTTTTATAAAAATACCTTTTATTCCTACATTTGTTTGCCTAGTCTGATGCGTGGAGATATTGAGCCGTAAATAAAATCCATTAAAATTAAACAATAAAAAATAAAAAAACCAAGAAGGTTGGGTCCCTTTTTGAGTCTTGGTCCTCCTAAGGTTTCTTCCTATATCTCAGGGAGTTTTTCCTTGCCACTGTCGCCCTAGGCTTGCTCAATTTGGGATTGGACGTAGTTATTAGGAGATAATTTAAACTTGTAAAGTTGCTTTGAGACAATGCTCCATTGTAAAAAGCGCTATATAAATAGATCTGACTTGACTTGACTCACATACAGGTCTGGAAAAAATTACAGACCTACTGCAAAATGATAAGTTTCTCTGGTTTTACTATTTGTAGTTTCTGTACGTGTTTGAGTGAAATGGAATGTTTTTGTATTATTCTGTAAATTACTGACAAATTCCAAATAAAACTATTTACTTGCAGCAATAACAGGAAAACTTGCTTGCTGTAAATAACAACTGGTTAAAATAACAAAGATGCACTGTTTTCAAACCTCAGTTAATACAAATAATAATACATAGAAAACAAGTTTATATTCATAACAAAACAATGCTAATGATTTGGAATAGATCAGAAGTCAATAATTCTAGGTGTCTTTTACTTTCTCTCAAAGAATAAGATTTTGTTCAGGTGATCACCTAATCAGTAGCTCATTAATTAGTATGAGGTGGGTTGGAGTTAATCAAATACTGGAATGAATTTGCTGACATGTAGATCTGTTGATTTTAAGAAAATTTGGAGTGGTCTGTTAATTTTTTCGAGAGCTCTATATGCTATATGTAATGATATGTGAGTGTACTGGCATAAAAAAATGGTATGGGTGAAAGAGAAATTATGAAAACATATTTGTCTTTAGCATGCAAGAAATACATAAGAAATCTGCATTTTTTGGCATGGGACGACATCTTTGTTAATTACTGTTGTCTTTAATTATTGCTGAGTACATGTTCCTATCTTAACCCCATGTCATCCTCACCAGACCCTTCAAAAAGAGATCCAGGGTCACCAGCCACGATACGATGACATCTTTGAAAGGAGTGTGCACATTCTAAAGGATGCCAGTCCCATGAGCGCAACCATCCGTCTGCGGTTAGACGAACTGCAGCAGCTATGGCGCTTGATACAGGAGGAAGTGGAAAAGCGACACGGCCGACTTGAGGAGGCTCACAAGGCCCAGCAATACTACTTTGATGCTGCAGAGGCCGAGGCCTGGATGAGTGAGCAGGAGCTATACATGATGTCAGAAGAAAAGGCAAAGGTGACTCTTACAGATTCTGATTATTCTCGCTATTAATTGGAAGGTTGAGTGAAATTAAATGGATTCCATACTGTGTGCAGGATGAGCAGAGTTCTGTGGCTATGCTAAAGAAGCATCACATCCTGGAGCAGGCTGTGGAGGACTATGCTGAAACTGTGCACCAACTCTCGAAGACCAGCAGGGCTTTAGTAGCAGCTGGACACCCAGAAAGGTGAAACGAAAAGGTTTACTAAAGAAAGGTTAACACAAACTGGACTCCATTATGGTAGTAACTTTTATACTTTTTTGCTAATAAGTAGATGGAAACACATGGGCGCCTCATTTCACCTCAAATCCTACGCTATAATACGGCTGTGGTCCCTAGACTTTCCTGTAGGTTTTATAATGCAGAGTCCCATTGGTGGTGTGCTTTACACCAGTCGAGCCAGTGCAGGTGATGATGCTGTATACAGAGGATGTTTTTAAAGGTGGTGTCTTATGACAGTGGAGGTTAAAACTCACTGAGCTATTTAGTATGACTCATTCTATAGTCAGTGTGTCTATGGACATTTCGTGACTGTATGTTTATCTGCACCTGATAGCAGTATGTCTGACTGATTAGAAGATGTATTGTCATACTTTTGTCTGTAAGGTGTTTTAAAATATTTTTACACATCTGTATGTGTCTGTGATCTGTGTATGGCTATTTTATTGTTGCTATATACAGTTGGCCGACATGGTGGAGCAATGGTTAGCGCAGAGAATCCGGGCTCGAGTTCTGGCCTGGCAGATGCCCGTGTGAAGGTTGCACATTCTTCCCATGTCTGTGTGACGTTCCTTCCATAGGCATGTGTTAAGCCAAGTGGTGTCTCTAAAGTGTCCCAGAGTGAGCAGTGGACTGCTGCCCTGTCCATATTTGGTTCCCCTTAGACCCTGGTCCTCATGACCCTGAATTGGATTGTGAGTGAGTGCAGATGTACAGCCAAACCCCTCTGCATAGACCAGTTCTAAATCTAAAACCTCTATAAATTATGGGGTATTTAAACACCCCAACCTGCTGTCAGAACCAATAACACAATATTACAGATGGCAATCAGGAAAGTAGTCAAGTCAGATTTATTTATATAGCGCTTTTTACAATGGAGCATTGTCTCAAAGCAACGTTACAATTTTACATTATCTTCTAATATCTATGTCCAATCCCAAATTGAGCAAGCCTAGGGCGACAGTTAGGAAGAACTTCCTAAATGTTATGAGGAAGAAACCTTGGGAGGACTAAGATTCAAAAAGGGACCCAAACTCCTTGGGTGGCATAGATGATAAATCTAAGAATGAAACTAATTTATCTAAAAAAATTAAGTCTTATAGTGATAGTCAATTAAAATAATGTAAAATATGCATATCGGCATTATGTAGTCAGATACAGAGTCACTCTAGGATCTTGAGTCTAAGCCGAAAAGTCGTTGGCGGCACATCCCCAGATAACCAGAGGAGGGAGAGACCTACTGCCCTCTGGTGTGGCCCAGGTATGGTGGGACTGGAGCTGATGTCGGAAACAGCTTGAGTGAAGCTGAAGCGGATGAACATCATGTGTGAGGCTGGAACTGGTACCAGAACACAGCTCGGAGAGAAAACAGATAATGTAGATTAGTTATTGATTAAGAACACACGGTCTATTAACAATCACTGATGCCAAGTGTAGCATGAGACCCCGGCGGCATTAGCTATAGCAGCAGAGCTAGAAAGAGGAGAACTGGTAGGTAACACAGCCAAGAGGGATCACATGAGACATCGGCAACCCCACGGGAGGCAGAAGACAGCAACCCAACGTCTCTGATCACCACAAAACACTTTGGCTATGAACCCCCAGCTCTGCCCTTAGTCTAAGGTAAAGATGCACAAGTCAAGATCCAGAGGACCAAAGCCCAGTTCAACCAGCCCACCCACCAGACACTCCTGGCCAAAGGACAAGGCAGTCAGCCAGACATGACTTCAGACTCCGACCTCAGTAACCCGAACCATGCATCCCGGTCTAAGTCTAGCCAAAAGCCTGCGTAAATAAGTATGTCTTTAGCCTAGACTTAAAAATTTGGCAAGTGTCTGAATCGTGGACTAAAGTGGGAAGTTTATTCCATAGTTGAGGGGCCATGTATGAGAGAGCCTTTCCCCCGGCTGTGACTTTTTTAATTCTAGGAACTAAAAGAAGTCCTGCACCCTGCGAACGAAGTAGACGAGTTGGATTTTAAGACTCTAAGAGTTCACTCAGATAATGTGGTACCAGGCCATGTAGACCTTTATAAGTTATAAGAAGTATTTTGTAATCAATGCGGAATTTAACTGGTAACCAGTGTAGTGATGATAGAACAGGACTGATATGATCAAATTTTCTAGTTCGAGGTAGCACTTGGACGGCTGCATTCTAAACTAATTGAAGTTTATTTATAGATTTACTAGAGCATCCAGTAAGTAAGGCAGTAATCCAACCTTGAGGTTATAAACGCATGAACCAGTTTCTCCGTATCATTAATAGAGAGGATATTTCTAAGTTTAGCAAAATACGTTATTGAAAGAAAGCAATTCGAGTGATGTTGCTAATGTTTTGCATCAAAGGAGAGATCTGAATCAAATGTGACCCCTACGTTTTTTACAGAAGGACTGGGCAATACTGAACAGCCATCTAGATTTAGGACAGATGTAGCCAACCTGTCCCTCACAGCCTTGGGTCCCACTAATAGAACCTCAGTTTTATCTGAGTTAAGTAAGAGGAAATTAAATGACATCCAATCTTTTATTTCCTTTACACAATCTTCAATTTTGCTGATTGTAAGGCTGTCATTAGGTTTGGCTGATATGTACAGCTGTATATCATCTGCATAGCAGTGGAAACTAATGCCATGACCCCTGAGGCATGCCATACTTCACTTTTGAGAGCTTAGAACATAGATTATTTACATGAACAAACTGGTTTTGGTCACTCAAATAGGATTTAAACCACGAAAGAGCCAATCCCTTAACACCTGCAGTATTTTCTAGTCTATTCAGTAAAACATCGTGATCTGTAGTGTCAAGTGCTGCACTTAAATCTAACACAACAGAAAATAGCAGAAGTAAATGGCATTTACAGTAGTTTCTTGGCTCTAACTAAATTGTCCACTTTGATTTTTTCTAATGGTTAATTATGAGGTATTGGTTGTTTATATTATGTCATAGAGTTAAGTGCTAGAGGAAATAGCTGTGGGAAAGCAATAGTACTCATGATGGGATACTCGACTATGGAGCGAAATGTCCATTGCTCAAGCCCCAACATTGCCAAGCTGCTACTGTTGTATCGTTGAGCATGTTCTTTATCCTAATTATACTTTGCATAAATGTAAGTCTCTGTGGAAATGAGCATCTGCCAAATGACTAAATGTAAATGTACAGCCATTGTTTGTTAGACAGGCAAAAACCTGCCCAATTTGCAGATGCCAGTCAGAATGTCCCCTGTGGCACTGTATTACACTAGCATCAACAGTAGGTGGAGCTTTAAAGATGAAACAACCAGGTGAGGATGTCCCCATAGGAAATAATGGAAATAAGACTCCCATTATCTCTGAATATTCCTGACTCTGCCTGTGTGGAGTCTGCATGTCCTCCCTGTGTCCACATGGGTTTACTCGGGGTACTCAAGGTGGCACGGTGGCTCGGCAGGTAGCAGTCACAGTAAGAAGGTCCTGGGTTCAATCCCAGGGTGGTGTGACTTGGGTCCTTTCTGTGTGGAGTCTGCATGTCCTCCCCGTGTCCATGTGGGTTTACTCTGGGTACTCTGATTTCTTCCTGCATTCCAAAGACATGCATTAGGTTGGTAATTGGGTTGGAAATTGGTCCCATATGAATGTGTCTGACTAGTATTATTGTAATCTTGCTCCTGTCATGAATAGCCATTGATACTGATGCAACAACAAATAAACAAGCAAAATCTGGATATTCCTTATCCAAAACGTTTTCTGAAATAAGGTATATTCAGGTAATGGGGTTTAATTTTTTTAATAGATAACCGTAAACTGATTCTCATATCATCCCTTAGTGAGCGAATCAGCATGCGTCAGTCCCAAGTGGACAAACTGTATGCGGGCCTGAAAGACCTGTCAGAAGAAAGACGTGGGAAACTCGACGAAAGGTCCTGCCTCTTCCAGCTGAATCGTGAGGTGGATGATTTAGAGCAGTGGATTGCTGAAAGAGAGGTGGTAGCAGGATCTCATGAACTGGGCCAGGACTATGAACATGTGACTGTAAGACATCTGATATTCATGTGCATGCACAGAAAATGTGGTGGTTAATTAGCTTAATATCACTCAAAAAAATGTGAGACTGTATAACTGTTAACTGAAGTAAGTCATTAAGTAAGTGACATAATTATGATCACAGTTGTCACAAAGTGCATATCACAATTATTAGCCATTCTAGGAAAGTCTTCGCTGCTGGCTAGTTCTGATTATTTTTCTCCCAAAGCAGCACAGTATAAAAAAATTTTAAAAACCACTGATTTTATTTTTCGTCTGTACAGATGCTACAGGAACGTTTCAGAGAATTTGCCCGTGACACAGGGAATATCGGGCAGGAGCGTGTTGATGCTGTCAACAAAATGGCTAACGACCTGATAAACTCGAGTCACACAGATGCCGCCACCATCGCCGAATGGAAGGATGGACTCAACGATGCTTGGGCTGACTTGCTGGAGCTGATCGACACTCGCACACAGATCTTGGCTGCATCTTACGAGCTGCATAAGTTCTATCATGACGCCAAGGAGGTGCTCGGACGCATCCAAGACAAAAAAAAGAAGATCCCAGAAGAGTTAGGCAGAGACCAGAACACAGTGGAGGCACTGCAGAGAATGCACACCACCTTTGAGCACGACATCCAGGCTTTGGGAACACAGGTGGGTGGGCTAATTGCTCTGATTTTGTATACGGATTTAAAGGAGTATGTCTACAAACCGTAAATCTAGTCATTCAACCAAAACGTATGGTTAAAGTTAGCTTGTGTATATTTGTACTTCATCTTAGTCACATGCTTTCTTATAGCCATATTAACAGACTAGCTTATGCTCTGATATTTGTAAACATGGTTGTTTTGGCAGAACCCCCCATTCATTTGGTATAAACACGCACCTTGCACTCTGTTCAGGTGAAGCAGCTCCAGGAAGATGCTGCACGACTGCAGTCAGCCTACGCTGGGGATAAAGCTGAGGATATCCAGCGACGCGAGACCGAAGTCCTGGATGCCTGGCGTTCTCTGCTGGAGGCATGCGATGCCCGTCGAGTCCGCCTGATCGACACCAGCGACAAGTTCCGCTTCTTCAGTATGGTGCGTGACCTCATGCTCTGGATGGAGGATGTCATCAGGCTCATTGATGCACAGGAGAAACCGAGGTATGGCTTATGAACCTTATTCACCAATTCATGTTTGTTCATTGTCATTTATGTAAAGCACAGCTTCTCTCCGAGCTGTCCAGCCCAGCTCCAGCCCCATCATACCAGGGCCACTTAATGCCGATGTGCATACTTCACATTTTATTCGAACTTTGACTCCATGATTTTAATTTCGTTCTTAGATTTATCATCTACGCCGCCCAAGGAGGATGGGTCCCTTTTTGAGAATTGATCCTCCCAAGGTTTCTTCCTATAACACTCAGGGAGTTTTTCCTTGCCACTGTAGCCCTAGGCTAGCTCAATTTGGGATTGGACGTAGTTATTAGGAGATAATCTAAACTTGTAAAGCTGTTTTGAGACAATGCTCCATTGTAAAAAGCGCTATATAAATAGATCTGACTTGACTTGACTTAAAAGGAACTGTTCAAGCCTTTCAACTTCTCACAACCCGAGGAGTTTATCAAATATATAGACGACACGTTTGCCCAAAAATTACATCCTACACATGGGTATTATTATGGTTTATGACTCCATGACTTTAGTTTCGTTCTTAGATTTATCATCTACGCCGCCCAAGGAGGTTGGGTCCCTTTTTGAGTCTTGGTCCTCCCAAGGTTTCTTCTTATAACACTCAGGGAGTTTTTCCTTGCCACTGTCACCCTAGGCTTGCTCAATTTGGGATTGGACATAGTTATTAGGAGATAATCTAAACTTGTAAAGTTGCTTTGAGACAATGCTCCATTGTAAAAAGCGCTATATAAATAAATAGATCTGATCTGTGTCTGATGGAGTTTAGGTCAAGGTTCTGTGCAAGCCAGCCAGTTTTCAATCAAAGTTGACAAACCAATTCTGTATGGTATTTATTTAAGGACAGCAGGACAGAAAGTGATGAACTGATTGTTGGAAGCAGAAACCTATAAATGTGTCATATTGAGAGCAAATGGGCTACTAAGTATGACCCATTCCACTCACACTGTCTATGGAGAATCCAGAAATGTATGCTTTGTTATGAACTTGCTACAAGTGAGTGTTGCTGAAGTAGTAGAGCTCAATAATGAGAAGGGTTGTCCATAAACTATGGCTATATAATGTATATACTGTATATATCATAGCCTAGCCTACCTTAAACATGCTTAAAACACTTACATTAACCTACAGTTGGGTAAAATCACACACAAAGCTTATTTTATAATAAAGTGATGAATATCTCATGTCATTTATGATTAATGTGTTGAAAGTGATAAATAAACACATTTAACAATGGTGGCTGTGTTGGAAAGCCACAGTACTTCTTACCCCACCTGCTTCTCACACAACAGTGCATCAGCTTTCTACCACAAATGGAAACTAATTCTCAAAAAGAATATAATTCAGCAAACAGACGTTGTTCAACTGACATTATTTGATGCATACCTCTATTAAAGGCTTACTAAATCTCCAGCATGTCATTTGGTTTGTAACGCGATTTTCCAGTGACTTAAAGACCTTTATTTGTTTATATAGGGATGTTTCTTCTGTGGAGCTTCTAATGAACAATCACCAAGGCATCAAGGCGGAGATCGATGCTCGCAATGACAGCTTCACTACTTGTGTAGAACTGGGAAAAACATTACTCTCACGCAAACACTACGCATCCGAAGAGGTCAGAGTTCAAGATTTCTATACTTCTTATTTCCAGAGTTCCATCTTTTACCCTGATAAGCCTATTACCCTAGTAATTGTAAGTGCCAGGTTCAAGTCTTGGCAGTCTCTTCCAGCTTCCCCTACACAGGGATGCGATGGACTCACACCCTGTTCAGGGTACATGCGATGCATTCAGAAAGTTTTCAGACCCTTTCACTTTTTTCACATTTTGTTATGTTGAGGCCTTGTGCTAAAATATAGTTGTCCCTTATCAATCTGCACTCAATACCCCATAATGTAATATAAAACAGAATTTTTAAAAATGTTTTTATTGTATTAAAAAGGAAAACCAAAAATTTTGCATGGACATAAGTAATCAAACCCATCACCATGACACACTAGCACTGAAATTTAGCACTGGGGGCCTGCCATTTCTCTTTGAAGTGTTTCTACAACCTGATTGGAGTTCACCTGTGGTAAATTCAGTTGATTGGACATGAGTTGGAAAGACACACCATAAGATCTCACAGCTAATAATGCACATCAGAGCAAAAAACCTCAGATTATGTGGAGGCACAGATCTGAAGAAGGCTACAAAACATTTCTGCAGCACTGAAAGTTCCCAAGTGGCCTCCGTAATTCTTAAATGGAAGAAGTTTGGAACAACCAGGACTCTTCCTAGAGCTGGCCACCCCACAAAACTAAGTAATCAGGGAGAAGGGTCTTGTTAAGAGAGTAGACTCTGAACCCAATGGTCACTCTGGCTGAGTGCCAAAGATCTTGTGTGTAGACAGGAGAAACTTCCAGAAGGTCAAACATCACTGCAGCACTCAACCAGTCTGGGCTTTATGACAGAGTGACCAGACAGAAGCCTGTCCTCAGTAAAAGACACATGAAAGCCCAGCTGGAGTTTGCAAAAAAAAAAAATCACCTAAAGCATGATCTCTGGTCTGATGAAACCAAGATTGAATTTTTTTGGCCTCAATTCTAAGCATCGTTTCTGGAGGAAACCAGGCACTGGTCATTATTTGCCCGGTACCATCCCTACAGTGAAGCATGGTGGGGGCAGCATCATGTTGTGGGCATGTTTTTCTGCGGCTGGAACAGAGAGACTGGTCAGGGTTGAGGGAAACTCACCTTTGCCCTGTGAATTCTGGGGAGAGACTTCTAACCCTGACCAGGATAAGTGAGGATAAAACATTAAGCAGTATACAAAAACATTAAGATACTGCAGTTTTGAAATATTCTGAGATTTATTTCTCTTTTTTAAGATCAAAGAGAAGTTACTTCAGCTGACAGACAAAAGGAAAGAGATGATTGACAAGTGGGAGGATCGATGGGAATGGCTACGACTGGGTAAATCACAAAGCTGACGACATGGGTTACAATTAAACTCCACTGTGTACACTGTTTAACTTTCTACTTCGGTGCTAGTTTTGGAGGTGCATCAGTTCTCTCGGGATGCTGGGGTTGCTGAGGCCTGGCTGCTGGGTCAGGAGCCATACCTGTCCAGCCGAGAAGTGGGCCAGAGTGTGGATGAGGTAGAGAAGCTCATCAAGAGGCATGAGGCCTTTGAGAAGTCAGCTGCTACATGGGAGGAACGTTTTTCTGCTTTAGAAAGACTTACCACGGTATGATGGCTTTCAGTCATGTAATATATATGATAGTTGTTGTAGAGTACAGACAATCAGACATTTTACCTACATCTGTTTCCTCATTAACAGTAAGAGAAGCTAAGAATTTCCATGACTAAGAATTTTCTTGCTATTGTAAGTTTGATCCAGAAATTAATGTAGATGTCGAAGTCACCCATTCATGAGGAGTTATCAATCCATTTACAGTCATGTTTTGTGTTGATGATCTCTGTATCTGTTTGTCACTGTGTGATGTCTCTATATACATTGCGATGCGTTTGTCCCCAGATGGAATTACTGGAAGTGAGACGACTGCAAGAGGAAGAAGAGAGAAAGAGACAGCCCCCGCCTGTAGAAGCTTCACCTACTGAAACTACACCACAGCAGAGGTGATATTATTAGACTCGATTATCATTACGGTATGTGTGTAATGTGTGTAGTTACTAGATGTAGATCATCTTGTAGGTATACAGATAGAGGCTTTAGCTTTGGACTGCTATGGTCAGAAACTTTTAGCTGGATTGAATGATATATTTGTTCTTATATTTCACGATATATATACTCCTTGACAAAAAAAAGACGAATTGCTGCAAATCTCGGCATGCAGTTCTGTCTCAGTCAGATGTGTAAATGATTACAGGTGTGGTCTGATTAGACACTTAGTCTGGCCACAAAAGGGTGTAAAAGACTGCTAGACATGCCTTTATGATGCAGTCGAATACATTTTGCCCAGTTGAGAGGGGGCTCATCATCAGGGGACTGAGGGAAGCGGGATGATCATTTCGAAAAATTGCACACCATCTAGGCCATTCTGACCTCACTGTTAGAAGGTGTTGCAACCATTGTTCCCATGAGGGCGCACACATAACGAACAGGCTCCAGATGGCCCAGAGAGATCACCAGATCCACTGACGAGCACGAGCAGCTCCCACAGTTTCGTTGTCCACCATCCAGACACAGGTGGCACCTTCACTCCACACCCGTCTCCGCCTGAACCATTTCCACTTGCTAAACAGAAGGAAAATTGTTGCCTATTACATGTCCTTCCATTAACAGCCAACCACTGTCACCTTTGTTTGCAATGGAGTTGCAAACAAGAAACCTGGACCTCTTTAGCCAACAATGGTTGGGTTTGAGTATAGAGGCCTCGTGGTGAGCACTTCAATCCTGCCTCTGCTGTGAGGCGACACACAGCCCCAACTGCTGGTGTGAGGGATAAGGATCTACAGGCTCAGCTCCAACATCTGTGGGCAATTGTGCTGCAGGATATCATACAGAACCTGACTGCCTCCATGACCAACCGGATCTCTTCTTTTATCCAGGCCAGAGGCAGCCTAACAGGGTAGCTAGGGCCTATTTTCAGTTGTACAGTTTTCCCCAATAGACATATCCTTTTGCTCTAATATTGTTATCACTTACATATCTTATGATTACATTCATACATATAAAATGAGGTTTTTTTTGGTCAGTGAGTATATATTTATATCAACACCACATACACAGTCTTGTCAGTATAACTGCTCTGTGAGAGTATGCCTATGGGGTTCCCTTTATACTGATGCACAGTTGTATGGAGGACAAATCTTATAGTATCACATGGACTATGTACACACTGGCCTAATATAGGATTTCTACCTGATAACATGGAAAATCCATTATGGCCACCTGTATACTCATTAACATCAACCATCAGAATGGATAAAAATGTCATCTCGGTGATTTCCGCCATGACAATGTCATGGTTGTTGGTGCCAGACTCTCTACTGGGATTTTCATGCATAACTGTCTCTAGAATTTACTCTGAATGATGCAATAAAGGAAAACCAGCTGGTGAGTGGCGGTTCTTGTTAATGAGATAGGTCATTGGAGTATAGCCAGACTGGTTCAAGCTGACACAAAAACAATGGTTGCTCAGATAAACACACTCTGCAGTTGTGGTGAGCAGAAAAGCATTTCAGAATGCTCAACACTTCAAACTTTGAGGCAGATGGGCTTCAACAGCAGAACATCACGTCAAGCTCCGTTTCTGTCAGCCAAAACTAGACAGTTGAAGACAAGACAAACTTAACATGCTCTAATGATTCTTGATTTCTGCTGACATGCACAGATTGTAGGCTCAGAATTGGCACCAACAGCATGAATCTATGGACCCAACCTGCCTTGTGTCAACAGTCCAGCCTGTGGAGGTGGTGTAGTGATGTGGGGAATGTTTACTTGGGACATATGTAATGGCTCATTTGCTTAAATTAATTGTGTGGGCTCTGTTTGTATGTATTTCTTTATGTCTCTAGGGATGGTGAGCAGGTCTCGCAGAATGGGCCACCACAAGAGCAGGACTCTCCCCGGGTTAGTTACCGTTCCCAAGCCTACCAATGCTACTCTCATTTTCACAGCCGTCGAGGTGCCATGGGACAGTGAACTTGCTTTCGAAGAAAGAGAGAAAGATTTCCGGTCTAGCCAGCTTACTCAGCCTCATTCCCAGCTACAGTACCACTATGATCTAATGTTATTGTGCATCACTTGTTGTTAAAGGAAATGTATTTAGCTTTGCTTTGGTTGAGGCCCTGTAGTCTGTAGAGCAGGAATATTCCATTAGCACATGTTACAAGATTACAAATATAGTGAGTTTAACCCTGGATTATTTTTACAGTGTGTCAAATTGAAATACACTCATTGACAAAAACCTACCCAAAAGTAGCATCTGATGGCCTTGTTATAGAGCAGCGGGGGGAGCATTTTATGCCCTCTCGTGGCAAGACCCAGTGTCTAATCAGACCACATCCGTAATCATTTACATATCTGCCTGCAGCAGAACTGCATGTCTGGTTTTACAGCAATTTGACATTTCTATATTGTTGTGGGTTTTTTTGTCAATGAGTATATAGCTAATCAATGTGCTGCACAAAGCTTTAGAGTGAAATGATTTTACCCATCGTAAATAGTAAAAAAAATTGAAAATTAATATCTAGCTGTCAGTGTTGATATGTTAAATAAATCATTGGATGGGAAACACTGCAGTATCTTGGCTAAATAGTATTTAATATATCAACAAATAGTCAATACTGGTACACTACAGTATTCCATACAGTAAAACCATCAGAGAATCAGTTAAATGTCTTCCATTGCTGCTGATGGAATATTCATGTTCCCCAGCCTTTTAGTAGTTTAAATCTGTTTAATTTCTATATGATTTTTTTTTCTACAACATTAGTAATAAAAAATAGCTGCGCTGCTTGTGAATTTTTGTAGTGAGTTTCTGTTGCATAACATACATAACAGTTGTAGTTGCTGGTGAAACATTCTTTTAATCATTATTATAAACTACATTGAAATTATATAATTGGACTGTGGTAGCCTAGCAGTTAAGGTACTGGACTCTGGCCCAGAAGGTCCAGGGTTCAGATCCCACCTCTGCCAAGCTGCCACTGTTGGGTTCTTGAGCAAGACCCTTAACCCACAATTGCTTGGATTTTAAGATTGTACCAATTGTAAGTTGCTCTGCATAAGGGCGTCTGCTAAATGCTGTAAATGTATGTAAGAGCTGAGTTTAAATGAGAGCTGTTTTGAAACTAGGACACTGAACACCTGGATAACCTAGATAGCATAGATAGCATAGAATAATTACCATTAAAATTACAGCATTGTAAATGAGGGCAACTTGTTTACAATGCTTTATTCAAAATGTTAGCTTAGTATTAAGGGTAGCTAGAATGGTCTGAAATTTCAGAAATTACTCTCTGCGTAACATAAGCCTGGAAAATCTTGTATTTCTATGGATCATGATTGTCATTGCTGGTTGTATTTTAGACTAGAACAACTTTCTCTAGACAGGGAGACTCATGAAATCCACAATTATGAAACCTATATAATAAGTTGTATATTACATATGATGTATGATATACGTACCCTATCATTCATTTGGAATCATGACATGTATGTATTTATCATGTTGTCAATATATTGTGAAAGATCAAGCTCATATATATATATATTCAACTATTAATGTATCGTAATACTAGACCCAGTGGGATAAACGTAGATCAGATGTAGTGGGTATACTGTGCCTTTATTGGTTTCCATCTGTATTGGCATCCACTGCCAAGACCAACCCCTGCTCCCCCTCCACCATACACGTATACGTAACCCCATATTTCACATCATATAGCCTTATTCATTATGACGTCATACCGTGTGTGCCAGTCTTCATGGTGCTAAAACATGACAGGATCACTTCCAATGTGACATTAATAGTGTGTTAATAAACTATAGACATTAATAGGGGGCAAAATGTTTCAATTATTTATGTTTTGCAGCCAATTTTCAGGTTGCCTTAGCATTTTTTGTCCAGTCCAGACAACCAACCCAACAATGTCAGTGACAAGTTCATTTCTATGAAATTTTTTTTAGTTTTTTGTTTTTTTTAGTTTTTTTACACCAGTGGTTCATTGGAATTCCCATGTGGCTCCCATCAGCAGATTTTATCACCTCATCAGCAGCTTGATGAGAGTGAGCATTTTTAATCTGTCAGAATTGGGCTTCAAGTTAATAGTTTTTTTCCCCCTTGTGTCAAACATTCCCAATATACTGTACAGTATAACAGTAATGGAGGCTATGTAGTATCCTTTTGCATTGTAAGCATGTATTCACAAATTGTATTGGTTTTCTAGTGGGTCAGTGGTTATTGAATAACTACTGATTCCATCTATAGTGTAAAAACACGTGTTGCAGGCCACAATTGACCCAGATGCTGCTGGTCAAGAATCAAAAAATTTTTTTATTTTTTTTTCCTAAATCAAACTATTAAATGTAATGTAAATGAGTTTGAACCCCGAACTCATGATGGAAAAAGCCATGGCTGGGAGTCCAGTGGCAAATATGAATTTGATTGAGGGTTAAAGCCCTCATGCAAGAGCATTGAATTTGTTCAGTTATTTTGAATTTAGAAAAGAGCCAGTTGCTGGGTTGTGTGCTGATTGCTAGCTGTCGTGCATTAAGTGATGTTCAATTGGTGGGACATGACTTATGACTATTATTAGAAGAAAATGGGTTTAAATTTTAGAAAATGCCAATTTTCTTACAACATGTTGCTTATTTTCATTTTCAGTATCTCTCTTTTAAAATGCTGTATCAACTATATCTATCAAACGGTATCAGTAGGGTTTCTTTTTGAAAATAACTGTGTGATTAGTTTTCTAGAATCAGCTATTTAGGACCATAACATGTTTTAGCATGTTTAATCTGTCCAGAAAACGCAGATTGTTTCTCATACATTCCTTTAATTTTCCATTTACTAACCTTCATTAGGGCACTTTCAGATGCATTACCCCTTCCATATATGCTTGACCAATATGTTGTTGCTCATTGTGTGTTATGTTATGAGCATGTAATTCTTACCAGGTTCATCTGTTGTATGTTTGTTGTTAATATTGTCATATAAACCCATGGGCTTATGGGTTCAGAATCATCTTTCTATTAATACAGCTTTCATATTCCTTTTTGGTTATTCAATTTTTTCCTTGTTTTATAGGTTTCTCATGTTCACACAGACCCTGTTTCATATAATTGAAGTAGTAATATGTAATATATATATATATATACACCTATATCCTAACACCTATCCTAACACAGTCATTATCAAAAAACGAGCCGCATAACCGTGTATTCTTCCGCCGCGCACACCAAACACGAAGTTGGCGTTATGACGTTTACGACGCAAAACCACTTAAGTGCGAAACGAGGCTTTATACAGTAAATGGGAGATGTGTCGTAACCACGAAACGTCGTAACTCGAGACCGTCGTAACCCGAGGAATACCTGTGTATATATATAGTACTAAGTAGTATTTCACATTAGAATGAACATAGGATACACTCACACTGGAGCATTTTAGGTATACCAGCTGACCTTACATTTAAGTTAACTTTATTACATTGCATGAAGTTTTTTCTGGGCTACTTCATTGCATTTGTTAATAAACATCCATTCTTGTATTTCAGGCCTGCAACACAATCCAAAAAAGTTGGGATGGGGAAATTTAGGGCTAGTTTAAAGAAACTAAATAATTATGTGATTTCATAATAACATTAAACAATTCAAAGAATCTGGAGCCATTTAAACTGCCTTTAAGTCGACATCTTTCTCATTGACTTGGCTGCAATAACAAGAGGGTACGGGTGCTGGACTGGCCTGCTTGGAGTCCTGACCTGTCCCCAATAGAGAAAGTGGGGAGAATTTTAAAACATATAATGCAACAATGACAATCCATACTCTTGGACATATTAAGATGTGTTTGCAGAAAAAATGGGACAAAATAACACCTGAAACACTGCTTGATATCCTAGGTGATAAAAATCTTTTAAGTGTTGTGAGAAGGAATAGCAGCGTTACAAAGTGGTAAATGCTTTACGGTGCCAGTTGTATTGGAATGTGTTGCAGACCTGAAATGCAGGAATGGATGTTTAATAACAAATCAAAAGAAGTTGACCAGACAAAACATGGAATATCTTGGATTTATACTGTCTGCAATGAAATAAAAGTCATGAGGGAGGGTCCAGAGCCTAGTGTGGAATTCATTGACCCTAAACCGAGCACCAGTCTTATCACCCAGTACTTCGAAGAGTTCACCTGTCTGGCTCCCTCCCGCAGACATGGTCAGTGTGGAGAATGCAATGGGCTAATGAATTGCCACGGTGCCACCCAAACATCCCTTTAATTATATGATTTGCTTTTATAGAGAAGAGAAAATGATTCAATCATTCAATTTATATAAAGTCTTTGATAAACAGATTCAACCCACCTTTATTTAAACACTTTTCATTTAGGCCTACTCGAACACTGCTTCAAATCTGAATAGAAATTAAATCACAGACATACACCTGGAGTCTATATTGGAACAAAAAGTTAGGGATTGTTGGTGTCCAGATTCGGTCCTTTCTTTGACGTGCTTCCTTTAAGGCGATCGGGATTGGTCCTGCCCAGAGGATCTCAGGATCGGGTAATGAACAGCCTTGAGTGGGTGTGATGATCTTTAACTTTGCCAGATACCAACAATAACAGGTGGATGCAAGCAATATCAAAAATTGTGTGTGTGTGTGTGTGTGTGTGTGTGTCTGTGCTGCTTTTCTTCCATCAGCTGTGTTTACCAATGACCATGTGGTGTGCTCTTTCTAATGTCCTAATCAAATTTGGCATGTTGGTTCCTTCTCTTTTTCCAGCTTGTTTTCGAGTGAAATCATGCAATGAGCTTCACTGAGATTTCACCTGGTTGATGGGCAGAGATCAGTTAGCAGAGCTATTATCTAATTCTGGAAAATAATTGTTAAAATAAACAATTTGAGGCTGATGTAGCAGCATTAGTATGCAATAATGATACTTATCATTAAATTAAATATCATACTTAGAATCTTTACAAATTGATATTATTGATATACAGTATACCTCACACTTTAAGAAGATCCAATGTTTCTACATAGCCTCAATGCCTGATGCTAAGCTTTGCTCTGTAAGCATTGCGTAAGCATTCTATGAATGAAGAGCACTATATCTAACTTAATCTCTTTTTTCTGTCAGGGGGAAGCAGGAGGAAGTGATGTAATCAATGGAGTGGCAGAGTCTAGTCCAGGCTCCTCCCCTACAGGAAGTCGCAAGAGGAAAGCCAGCAAAGTTGCAACGCTACCAACAAAGACCCAGGACTCAGCTGCATCACAGATTGAGGGATTCTTAAATCGCAAACATGAATGGGAGGGCCACAACAAGAAAGCGTCCAATAGGTATTCTGCAATTCCCACTAAAGCCCACACATGGCTACAATACATGTACATGTACAACTTATCTTATTTAAACCCATACTGTAGATGTCAGTAGGGAACAATGTAATAACCGGACCCATTCATTTGGAACAAGACTGTAGAGGTTCACATCCACTTAGCCTCCAGAAAATTAGTGAGGTCAGGCACTGATAACATGTGATAAAGCATGGCTTGCAGTCTGTGTTTCAGTTCTTCCCACCAGTGTTGGATAGGGTTGAAGTTTTCCAAACTGAAATCGACTGATCATCTTATGGATCTCACATTGTGTTCAGGGGTATCATGATGTGGAAAGCGCCTTCCAAAAACTGTTGCCACAGTGCTGAAAGCTCACAACTCAAAACGTACATCTGGACAGTGATTGAACACGGTGTTTAAAACCTCCAGCAGCACTGCTGTGTCTGATCACATACCAGCACAACACACACTAACACTCCACAACCACATCAGTGTCACTACAGTGCTAAGAATGACCCACCACTCAAATAGGACCTGATCTGTGGTCCTGTGGGGGTACTGACCATTAGAGAACAGAATAAAGGGGACGAATGAAACAGAAACAGATGGACTACAAAGTGCAGTGAACACTAAACTTAAAGTATAAGCAGAGTATACATTTAGAAATTCAGAAAAATATAATGCCTAAGACTTTTGCAAAGTACTGTAAATGCTGTTAAGACATACACCATGTGACCAAAAGTATGTGGACACCTGTTCTAATGGGTGATCTGTTATTTCAGCCACATTCACTGCTAAAAGGTTCAAAATATGGATCATGTAGGCATGGAATATTCATAGGCAAAGAATGGCAATACGGCAGCACGGTGAGTCGGTGGCACTGTCACCTTACAGCAAGAAGGTCCTGGGTTCAATCCCCAGGTGGAGCGGTCTGGGTCCTTCCTGTGTCCATTTACTCCAGGTACTCCAGTTTCCTCCCACAGTCCAAAGACATTCGTTAGGTTAACTGGTGTCTCTAAAAGCTCCCCGAGTGTGTGTGCCCTACGATGGATTGGCATCCTGCATAGGGTTGTTCCTGCCTTGCGTCCTATGTTGCCGACTAGGCATCGGCTCCCCTGTGACCTTGTAAAAGGGTTAAGCGGATAAGATAGTGAATGAATGAATGAAACAATGGCAGTAGAATGGATTGTATTGAACAACACAGTGAACCTCGATATCACACTATCCCATTTCTAACCATCTGATTTTGTTCAAGCGTAATCTTTCATTAAACTGGTGTATGTTGCAGGTCCTGGCACAACGTTTACTGTGTGATAAACAATCAAGAGCTGGGATTTTACAAGGACAGCAAAAGTGCAAGTCAGGGTATTCCATACCATGGTGAAATTCCTATAAATCTGAAGGAGTCCACGTGTGAGGTGGCCCTTGACTACAAGAAGAAGAAACACGTTTTCAAACTCAAGTGAGCCACTTAAAACTTTGATTAGTGCAGGATGTTTCTGAAATGATTTTCACGTGTCTTAACAACCATCTTGCTTTTCTTTTTAGGATTTCAAATGGGAACGAGTATCTCTTCCAAGCCAAAGATGATGTAAGTTCTGAGCCATCAGCGTTTGGATAATGGTCATAAATAACATTACATTTACAAGTAAACGATGTCAAGTTAGCATGCAGAGGTGACAAAGGAAAAAAAACTATCAAAGGTTTCTTACCGCCATGAACCATCAGAGGATGTGGAAAATATGCTACCCAACACACTAGTACAGTTGTGTTTTATGCAGAATTTTGGCTGATTTTTATCTGTTGTTTATTTTTCTAAATACAAAGACATTAATACAGCCTCTGCAAGGAACCGAAGTAAATATGACACATTTTCTACAAATACACCCAATGCACTGTTTATTTGCTGGTTTAATTTAGCATGTGCGAATGTTAAGGTATCAGCCAGTTAAGCTGTCAGTCAGTGTTTGGTAAAATGATAAATCACAGAAATCAGTGTTTCTTGTAGCACCTAAACAACTTCATATTTTTGCTTTAGGAAGTGTTCCCTACTTATTTTTTCTAATGTCATCTTGAATGCACAATGTCTAGAGATCAAGGCACAGATTGTTTTTTAAGTAATCAAGTCTGGGAGTTATGAAAGCCATTTCAAATCATAATTATCTAGTGAGAAATTCATCACCTAGTGAATTGTCATTTCTTGAAGCAATTGAGTCAAGTTTTGGATCATCGTCTTGTTGTAACATCCAACCTCTTTTCAGCGTCAGATTCTTCACTACTTCCTCTGGCAAAACTGATGGAATCATCACACTTAGAGAATGTTCACCCAGCTTACTTTGTAGCAAATGAACACATCACAGATATGACACCAATCGAATGTTGTTTAACCCCTTCAGTCCTGAATTTTTTTTTTTTTTCTTCACAAACAATAGTTTAGTTTATTCATTTCAAAACTCAAGGCGAGCTTTCATGTGTTTTTTTTTACAGAGGAGATGCTTTTGTCTGGCCACTCTGCCATGGGCATATATACTGCTCAAAAAAAAAAGGGAACACTCAAATAACACATCCTAGATCTGAATGAATGAAATATTGTCATTGAATACTTTGTTCTGTACAAAGTTTAATGTGCTGACAACAAAATCACACAAAAATCATAAATGGAAATCAAATTTATAAACCAATGGAGGCCTGGATTTGACAAACAAAATTAATGTGGAAAAACACACTACAGGCTGATCCAACTTTGATGTAATGTCCTTAAAACAAGTCAAAATGAGGCTCAGTATTGTGTGTGGCCTCCACGTGCCTGTATGACCTCCCTACAACGCCTGGGCATGCTCCTGATGAGGTGGCGGATGGTCTCCTGAGGGATCTCCTCCCAGACCTGGACTAAAGCATCTTGGACAGCAACTCCTGGACAGTCTGTGGTGCAACGTGATGTTGGTGGATGGAGCGAGACATGATGTCCCAGATGTGCTCAATCTGATTCAGGTCTAGGGAACGGGCGGCCAGTTCACAGCGTCAGTGCCTTCATCTTGCAGGAACTGCTGACACACTCCAGCCACATGAGGTCTAGCATTGTCCTGCATTAGGAGGAACCCAGGGCCAACCGCACCAGCATATGGTCTCACAAGGGGTCTGAGGATCTCATCTCGGTACCTAATGGCAGTCAGGCTACCTCTGGCG
>JAJAGP010000215.1:344547-393390 GCA_025084515.1 Ancistrus triradiatus | reverse complement strand
TTTCCTGGATTTGTTTCTCATTTTGTCTCTCATAGTTGAAGTGTAGCTATGATGAAAATTACAGACCTCTCTCATCTTTCTAAGTAGGAAAACTTGCACAATCAGTGGCTGACTAAATACTTTTTTGCCCCACTGTATATTGCTACTTAAAGCAGGCCATGACTGTTAACTGTAAGCACAGAACCCTAAGAGGCTTGAAACTATTACAGTGGAAATGTCTAAATCTGACCTGAATACCAGTGGTGCTTGAAAGTTTGTAAACCTTTTGGAATTTTCTATATTTTTGCCTAAGTATGACCTAAAACAATCAGATTTTCACACAAGCCTTAAACGTAGAGAATTAAGGATAATGCAGATAATACAAATATTGTACTTTAGTAGCAAAGTAGCAAAGGTGTATGAACCTCTAGCAGTTAAGACTTCAGAAAAAGAGTTGTTGAAGTTGTAATCAGACACACTAATGTTACAAAACCATCTCTAAAGAGTCAGACAGATAGTGTACAAATGGAAGAAATTCAAGACAATATTACCCTCTCCGGGAGTGATCAACAAACACAGACAACGAAAAGACATAGAGCCAGTGAGAGTTTTTAGTTACTTTTAGGACTTGTGTGAAAATCTGATGATGTTTTAGGTCATACGCAGATATATTAGGCCATTGTGTAGAAATACAAAAAATTCTAAAGGGTTCATATACTTCCAAGCACTACTAACTAAGTAGTCAAGTTAGTAGTTTTTTTTTTAATCTAATGGTCATTTTGACAAATTTCAGTCAGGACTTCGACCTCACCACAGCACTGAAACAGGTCTAATAAAAGTGTTAAATGAGCTACTGATGAATACTGATTCGGGTAAAATATCAGTTCTAGTTTTACTGGATCTTAGTGCAGCCTTTGACACTGTAGATCATGGAATACTATTGGATAGGTAGGAAAACTGGGTTGGATATTCCAGAACAGTGCTTAATTGGTTTAGGTCCTATTTAGAAGACCGGAGTTATTTTGTCACTCTTGGCAGCTGTGAATCTTACAGAGTGGCTTCGAGATGTGGAATCCCTCAGGGATTCGTTCTTGGACCTCTTCTGTTCAATATTTATTTGCTGCCATTAGGCCAATTGCTACAGGCTAAAAACTTACCATAGTTATGCAGATGACACAGAGATATACAGTGGTGTGAAAAAGTGTTTGCCCCTTCCTGATTTCTTTTTTTTTTTTTGCATGTTTCTCACACTTAATTGTTTCGGAACATCAAACCAATTTAAATATTAGTAAAAGACAACACAAGTAAACACAAAATGCAGTTTTGAAATGAAGGTGTTTATTATTAAGGGAGAAAAAAATCCAAACCTATATGGCCCTGTGTGAAAAAGTGATTGCCCCCTTGTTAAAACACAACTTAACTATGGTTTATCACACCTGAGTTCACTGTCTCTAGCCACACCCAGGCCTGATTATTGCCACACCTGTTCTCAATCAGGACATCACTTAAATAGGACCTGCCTGACAAAGTGAAGTACTGTGAAGTGAAGTATCTGGCTCTTTCACCAGATGATTATAACCCAATAGATTCACTGTGTCAGTGTTTGGAGAACATCAATAACTGGATGAGCCAGACCTTTTTACAGTTAAACAAGGACAAAACAGAGATTGTTGTATTTAGCAGCAAAGAGAAGCGGTCTAGTGTCTGTGAACACCTTAAGTTTATAAATCGCTGAATGGGCTTGGCCCAGAATACATCTTAGATGTAGATCTCTTAGATTCACGTAGTAGATCTCTTAGATCCATGGACTCAGGTCAAATAGTTGAGCACAGAGTCCAAACTACATAGTGAAGGAGCATCTAATTGTTGGGCTGCATATAACTGGAACAGATTGTCAGGAGATATTAGATATTCCTCAAATGTAGGAATGTTTAAACTCATGTTAAAAACTTTTCTTTTTTCTTGTGCGTATGATTGAGCTCTATTTGCCTATAATTTTATGAATTATAACTGAATGTTTGTAAATTTTTCTGAGGTTTTAGATCTCAGGAATGCGTTATTGCTTTTAAATTTGTCCTTATGTGAAGCACTTTGAAATGCCACTGTGTATGCGATGTGCTATATAAATAAACTTGTCTTACCTTGCCTTACTGTAAGTCCTAATAAGTCAATTAATTAATGTTAGTACCAGATATCTGACTGAGTGTCCAAGCTGTTGCTAGTATATGCCGCCCCCCGCTCCCTCTAATGTCTTTGTTCTTTCAGGAGGAGATGAACTCGTGGATCCAGGCAATCACATGCAAAACGCCCTCCGAGCTCAGCAGCCATAGCACACCAGCCTTGGGTCGTGCCCAAACTCTGCCCACCTCTGTCAGCATGGCTGATTCCAGCCCAGGCAAGCGGGAGAAGGACAAAGAGAAGCGCTTCAGCCTCTTTAAGAAGAAGTAAACGCTCATCTTATTTTTCCTTGTTTCATCCTCTTCCTGAAGCAGAATTCTGGCATGCAAAGTTCAGAGCTGAAAGTGCTTACCCTGTGCCTGGCACTCATCTGAACGTGTTGGTTTGGTTTATAAAAGGAAGACATTAGAAGAGGAATATTATTAGGGCTTGAGGTGCTTTGAGCAGTCATTTGTAAATCATTCCTTAGTCTCAGAGACAGGATTCTTAATAAGCTTTCTTTACATCATCTCTTCTGTAATAGCTTTTGTTCAGTATATATGCTTTAGTGCATTTAAGTCCTGTTTTTTTTTCTCTTTCTTGTTTTTGTATGTGTGTGAAGTTTGTAGGATCTGCCCTCAGTTTTGTGAGGCTTGTACTGATGGAGGGTGGCAGTGGTGCTTTAGACTCCGTTGAGTTGTTTATCTGCTGGTGGATTTATATTACTAATAAAACACTTTAGCCATTATAAGTTTCCTTAAAGGGCAATTTATATAATAAAAAGCTTAGTATGAAGCAAATGCATCTCAATGCAAACCTACGATATAGGATATAGTGGCTAACATAAGCTTTTTTTGGAAAGTCTGTGAATGGTCAAATTCTTGGCTATTATTTGAAGGACTAACTTTATCAAGGGAAAAAACATTTTAAATAAATAAATTAAAAAATGTATGTTTAAAGGTTATAGAGAAAAATATGACTAAAGATATATTATAACTTCTAAAAGGCTCCATTTATTAAGTGCAGAACTGGAATTGTGGCTTAAAATCCTGAGCTGCTTGCTTGTTCTTGCTATAGCACTGGGTGTTGTCATTTCGCTACTTTATCTGGATACTTATTATTAATAATGCACATTTTCTGTCAGTGTAACTGCTGTAATGAAACCTAGTCATTGTTACTGCACAATCAGTGTAATGCCATAATGCTGCCACGGCTTGCTGGTTATGATATTAAACATGGATCCAGACCTCATGTAGGTGGATCTGCACCTGTAGCCTTTTAGCCTGTCTGTTAAATATGTGCTATGTCAATAAAATGCTTTTGAAATGAAAATAAGCTCGTTTTCCTGTCTTATTTCTTTACTTTAAAACTACAATAACTACAATAACATTACAATAACTATAAAATCAGTCACACAAATCTGTATTTATTATTATAATCGATATGATTTGATTAGTTTTCTTACACAAAAGGGCACACAACACCATACTATATACCACTCCAAGCTACACTACTTGGCCAAAAAAAGGTCACACACTCAAATATTTCGTTGGACTGCCTTTAGCTTTGAAAAACGACATGCATCCGTTGTGGCATCTTTTCCACAAGCTTCTGCAATGTCACAACATTTATTTCTGTGAACGTGCATTTAAGTGAACGCCGATCACAATCATTCAAGATTTTTTTCCGACCACATTCCTTCCTTGAAGCTGATGTTTGCCCATTGTCCTTCCACTTTTTAGTAATGTATTGGACAGTTCAATATTAGTAGTTTCAGCAGTCTCCTTGGATGCTTTCTCTGCTTTATGCATGCCAATAATTTGACCCTTCTGAAACAGATGAACATTTTTCCCTGACCACAGGATGTGTCTTTCGACATGGCTGTTTGACAAATGAGAAGTTAGGGTTAAATAACTTGTTGCCAGCTGAAACATAATCACCCACGCAGTAATTATCCAAGGGGAGGCTTTCTTTTTAACTATTGGACTATTTGCGTGGTTAAATCCAGGTGGTGACCTTTTTTTTTGGCCAGTCAGTGTATTTTGCTGGCTCTCACCTTATTTTCCCATTTTAAGTTGTTACAGTTAATGTATATATAGTTATTAAATCTCCTTCTTTCATCTTTTTTGGCTGATTTATTTTTAAAAGATAACGGGAACTTATTTATCCTAATAAATTATCATGAAATTGACACCAAAAACTACACTACAGGGCAGCTCCAAAGCACATGCATGAATATCCCAACAAGGCGTGGCTGTCTTTCAAAAGAATATTTACATAGCTTTTTTTATTTATTTTTTTTTTTTTTTATAAAGTTTCAAAATCTCACTCAATACGCCAATAAGCTCAACAGGATCTTTGAGGAATGGTGACGCCACCTTAATTCCTATCACTGTGATTGGACAGCAAACAAGAATTTTATTATTTAACCCTAAAACAGGCAGGATTGGAAAATGAAAAGTAAAAAATAATTTGTTGTTACTTTTTATGTCAGATGGACTTAAGTAACACATACAGTGTGAAAACCGTTTGCCCCCTTCCAGAGTTGCTATTTTTTTGCATGTTTCTCACACTTAAGTGTTTCGGAATACCAAACCAATTTAAATATTAGCCACAGACAACACAAGTAAACACAAAATGCAGTTTTTAAATGAAGTTGTTTACTATTAAGGGAGAGAAAATCCAAACCTACATGGCCCTGTGTGAAAAAGTGATTTCCCCCCTTGTTAAAACATAACTATGGTTTGTCAAATTTATTTATATAGCGCTTTTTACAACACAGGATTGTCTCAAAGCAGCTTTACATATACTGGTCCTTCTCAAAAAAATTGCATATTGTGATAAAGTTAATTCTTTTCCGTAATGTAATGATAAAAATTAAACTTTCATATATTTTAGATTCATTGCACACCAACTGACATATTTCAAGCCTTTTATTGTTTTAATACTGATGATTTTGGCATACAGCTCATGAAAACCCAAAATTCCTATCCCACAAAATTAGCATATCATGAAAAGGTTCTCTAAACGAGCTATTAACCTAATCATCTGAATCAACGAATTAACTCCAAACACCTGCAAAAGATTCCTGAGGCTTTTGAAAACTCCCAGCCTGGTTCATTACTCAAAACCGCAATCATGGGTAAGACTGCTGACCTGACTGCTGTCCAGAAGGCCATCATTGACACCCTCAAGCAAGAGGGTAAGACACAGAAAGACATTTCTGAAACGAATGGCTGTTCCCAGAGGCTTGTATCAAGGCACCTCGTGGGAAGTCTGTGGGACGAAAAAGTGTGGCAGAAAACGCTGCACAATGAGAAGAGGTGACCGGACCCTGAGGAGGATTGTGGAGAAGGGCCGATTCCAGAGCCACCGTGCACAGGCGTGTGCAGGAAATGGGCTACAGGTGCCGCATTCCCCAGGTCAAGCCACTTTTGAACCAGAAACGGCGGCAGAAGCGCCTGACCTTTGCTACAGAGAAGCAGCACTGGACTGTTGCTCAGTGGTCCAAAGTACTTTTTTTGGATGCAAGCAAATTTTGCATGTCATTCGGAAAGGTGCCAGAGTCTGGAGGAAGACTGGGGAGAAGGAAATGCCAAAATGTCTGAAGTCCAGTGTCAAGTACCCACAGTCAGTGATGGTCTGGGGTGCCATGTCAGGTGCTGATGTTTGTCCACTGTGTTTTATCAAGGGCAGGGTCAATGCATCTAGCTATCAGGAGATTTTGGAGCACTTCATGCTTCCATCTGCTGAAGAGCTTTATGGAGATGAAGAGTTCATTTTTCAGCACGACCTGGCACCTGCTCACAGTGCCAAAAAACCCTGGTAAATGGTTAACTGACCATGGTATTATGTGCTCAATTGGCCTGGCCAACTCTCCTGACCTGAACCCGGATAGCGAATCTGTGGGATATTGTGAAGGAGAAAAGTTGAGAGGACTAAAGACCCAACACTCTGGATGAGCTTAAGGCCGCTATGGAAGCATCCTGGGCCTCCATAACACCTCAGCAGTGCCACAGGCTGATTGCCTCCATGCCACGCCGCATTGAAGCAGTCATTTCTGCAAAAGGATTCCCGACCAAGTATTGAGTGCATAAATGAACATAATCTGAAGGTTGACTTTTTTTGTATTAAAAACACTTTTCTTTTATTGGTCGGATGAAATATGCTAATTTTGTGAGGAATTTGGGGTTTTCATGAGCTGTATGCCAAAATCATCAGTATTAAAACAATAAAAGACTTGAAATATTTCAGTTGGTGTGCAATGTATCTAAAATATATGAAAGTTTAATTTTTATCATTACATTACAGAAAAGAATTAACTTTATTACAATATGCTAATTTTTTGAGAAGGACCAGTATATTGGCTCAAAGCCCTAGTTGAACAAGCCTGAGGTAACAGTGGCAAGGAAAAACTCCCCAAAACCTACAGGGAAGAAACCTTGGGAGGACCAAGACTCAAACAGGGACCCATCCTCCTTGGGCAGCCTGGATGTTCACACCTGAGTTCACTGTCTCTAGCCACACCCAGGCCTGATTATTGCCACACCTGTTTTCAATCAGGACATCCCTTAAATAGGACCTGCCTGACAAAGTGAAGTACACCAAAGATCCTTAAAAGCTACACATAATGCCGATATCCAAAGAAATTCAGGAACAATGGAGAAAGTAAGTAATTGAGATCTATCAGTCTGGAAAGGGTTATAAAGCCATTTCTAAAATTTTGAGACTCCAGCGAACCACAGTGAGAGCCATTATCCACAGATGTCAAAAACATGGAACAGTGGTGAACCTTCCCAGGAGTGGCCAGCCGAAAAAAATTACCCAAAGAGTGCAGCGACGACTTATCCAAGAGGTCACAAAAGACCCCACAACAGCATCCAAAGAACTGCAGGTCTCACTTGCCTCAGTTAAGGTCAGTGTTCATGCCTCCACCATAAGAAAGAGACTGGGCAAAAAATGCCTGCATGGCAGAGTTCCAAGACGAAAACCACTGCTGAGCAAAAAGAACATTAAAGTTTGTCTCATTTTTCCCGAACACATCTTGGTGATCCCCAAGACTTTTGGGAAAACATTCTGTGAACTGACGAGACAAAAGTTGAACTCTTTGGAAGGTGTGTCCCATTACATCTAATGTAAAAGTAACACATCATTTCAGAAAGAGAACATTAAAGCAACAGTAAGATATGGTGGTGGTAGTGTGATGGTCTGGGGCTGTTTTGCTGCTTCAGGACCTGGAAGATTTGCTGTGATAAATGGAACTATGAATTCTGCTGTCTACCAAAAACCCTGAAGAAGAATGTCCAGCCATCTGTTTGTGACTTCAAGCTGAAAATGACTTGGGTTCTGCAGCAGGACACTGATCCAAAACACACCAGCAAGTCCCCCTCTGAATGGCTGAAGAAAAACAAAATGAAGACTTTGGAGTGACCTAGTCAAAGACCAGGCCAAAGACCTGACCTGAATCCTATTGAGATGCTGTGGCATGACCTTAAAAAGGCTGTTCGTGCTGGAAAACCCTGAAATGTGGCTGAATTACAACAATTCTGCAAAGATGAGTGGCGAAAATTCCTCCACAACGCTGTAAAAGTTATCACAAACTGTTGCAGTTGTTGCTGCTAAGTGTGGCCCAACCAGTTATTAGGTTTAGGGGGCAATCACTTTTTCACACAGGGCCATGGTATAGTTAAGGTAGAGCCTTAACTATTAATTATTTCAGCAACAGTTTTTATGAATGCTCGAAAAATGGCTTTAGTGAAGATTTTTTTCATTGAGTTGGCAGATGATTCCTTTGGGTGGGTAATGCCCACCCCAACTGTAGACACGCCCCTGGTTTGTATTTGTGCAACCAAGTATTAAGGAAGGGTGTCTTTAATCCTGCTCATGTCATATAAAGGAAGTGTTTTTCCACTTTCAATCCATTAGTCACTAAATTGCATGCCATTTCTCAACATTTTGTAATATAACAAGCTTTGTGTTAATGATTTTGGCCAACTGTAGGTGTTTTAAACATTAACTTGCTTATCTTAGGCTCCACTATTACACACTATAGACCGCTCTACCAAACACTCATTAAACTCCTCATTTAACTTATGATGGATTTGTTGGAACATATACCCATCATAAATCAGGGAGCACCTGTACAATACAACCCCATTAATGCATATAATGCCTTATACAGTGTGGATTTTCAGGGGATCTGGAACATATTAATTCAATTTACATTATTCCTTATGGTAAAAATTGCTCGGTATTCGCCATTTTCGGTTCTCAACAAGCTGGAACTAATTAATGACAAGAACTGAGGTACTACTGTACGTCTGGTCAATAGTCCAGTACCACAGTACTACTTAACCCCTGAGGTTTATAGGCAACTGAAGTGTGCATGCTGCAAGGTCAGCATAAGGTCGAGGCATTGTCCCCAGTTTGTCCCAGGAATTCTCCTGCGGGCTGTAGCGATAAACCCAGGGAGTATCACGCGCGGTATCAGCTGAAGACCCACCCAAGACATACAGCTGCCCATCAATGGATGTGGCAGCCGGAGATAAGTGAGGACGAGGCAGTAGAGGAAGGGGTGTCCAGCAGTTCCACAGCACACTGTATGCCTCACATTGTAACTGATCTCCAAAACCCACCTGCATGGGCTGTAGCCCTCCAGCTACAACCAGTTGATTTCCTACAGCCAGCATCACGTGACCTGCGCGTCCAGCTCCACATACCATTGGAGCCCGATTTGAGCAGCCATTGTTAGGATCATAGTGCCACAGAGTATGAAGGCAGCGCAGATGAGAGTCACAACCACCTGAGACAAAAATCTCACCATCCAATACTGCAGCAGCATGGCCACAGATGGGTAAGTCTAAAGGATGAGCTAACCTTTAGAACAAAATAGAAAAAAAAATATAGCTGATAATCACTCAAGAAGGTGCCTTAAATACAATTAATTAATTTGATGCTGTATTATATTAGCCATTTCCATTTCAACTCACATAAAAATACAGCAATTGCTTCTTTTTTAAATAGATACAATATACGCTCAGATGGTAAGGCCTGGGGTATAATCCTCTAATCCAGCAACAACCCCAAGCCCCTCCCATGTGACTCTGACTAGTACAAGTGGGGGAGATATATAAACTGCTGTCTTCACTCAGATAATATGAAGCATTAATGAGGTCATGCAAAAGTTGGGCAATAAGACCTGCTTGCAATCTGCATTCCAATTCATCCAAAAGTGCTTGATGGGGATCAGGTCAGATCTCCCATTCCTCCAAACCAATTTTTCACTTTCTGTTTGTGCATGAGGGCACTGATGTGCTGAAAGAAGGAAGGGAAGCATCTTGTCGTACCCTTGCTTACGCTGTCAGGACCATTAGGATTTGTCCAGGCAGAGACAGAGGTACACTCACTGGATAGGGCACCAGTTGAGTACAGGGTTGAAAAAGGAAAGATCCTTTCCTTAACCGCTGTCATCAATAAAAGCATAAAATTCTCTAGAATGTAAGTTTACAGTAGTGGTACAATTTCTGTACTCTGGAACTAAATGGCCATGTACAGCCTATTAAAATAGCCACACCATTATATTTATGCCTCTATAAATGTATACAGCTACATTCCAAACCTTTTCATTTGAAGCATATGTCCACAGATGTCTTTGTATCTATGAATACTAAACTCAGTTTTACAGTTAATGAAAACTGACATGCAAACCTATTTATAACCCCAAATCAGAAAAATTTCATGTTTTGTCTGGTCTACTTCATAACATTTGTTAATAAACATCTATTCCTGCATTTCAGGCAACACATTCCAAAAAAGGTTGGGACAGGGCAATTTAGGGCTAGTAATGAGATTTAAAAAATGATGTGACTTTAAAGAGGTGATGTCAACAGGTGAGGCTTTGAGGCACAAAAGGCTTTAAGGAGTCTTTGAGGAGTCAAGATGGGCAGAAGACCTCCAGTATGTTAAGAAATGAGTGAGAAAATTATCGAAATGTTTACAAACAATGTTCCATCAAGAAAGATTGGAAGGGATTTATATGTTTCTCCCTATACAGTGCATAATGTCATTATATGATTCAAAGAATCTGGAGGAGTTTCAGTGCATAAAGAGCAAGGGCACAAGACTAAACTGAACTCCTGTGATCTCCGATCCCTCAGACAGCACTGCATTAAGAACCTCCATTCAACAATAGCTGACAGAACTACATGGGCTAGGGATTATTTTATCAAGTACTATAATACAGAGTTACAATAACTGCAACTAAATGTTTCCTGTAACTGTTGATCAGTCCTGCACACCGACTTGGAGGAATTTCAGCCCATTCCTCCGTACAGAACAGCTTCAGCTCTGGGATGTTGGTGGGTTTCCTCACATTTAGCTGCTCGCTTCAGGTCCTTCCACAACATTTCCATTGGACTAAGGTCAGGACATTGACTTGGCCAAACATTACCTTTATTCTTCTTTAACCATTCTCTGTTAGAACTTAGGGTGCTTAGGGTCGTTGTCTTGCTGCATGACCCACCTTCTCTTGAGATTCAGTTCATGGACAGATGTCTTGACATTTTCCTTTGGAATTCTCTGATATAATTCATTATTAATTGTTCCATCATTGATGGCAAGCCGTCCTGACCCAGATGCAACAAAACAGGCCCAAACCATGATACTACCACCACCATGTTTCATAAGGATAAGGTTGTTATGCTGGAATGCAGGGTTTTCCATTCTCCAAACATAACGCTTTCCTTCTAAACCAAAAAGTTCTATTTTGGTCTCATCCATCCACAAAACATTCTTCCAATATCCTTCTGGCTTGTCCACGTGATCTTTAGCAAACTGCAGACGAGCAGCAATGTTCTTTTTGGAGAGCAGTGGTTTTCTCCTTGCAGCCCTGTCATGCACACCATTCTTGTTCAGTGTTCTTCTGATGGTGGACTCATGAACATTAACATTAGCCAATGTGAGAGAGGCCTTCAGTTGCTTAGAAGTTACTCTGGGGTCCTTTGTGACCTCGCCAACTATTACACGCCTGTCTCTTGGAGTGATCTTTGTTAGGACTGTGGTAGCCCAGCGGTTAAGGTACTGGACTATGGACCAAAAGGTCCAGGGTTCAAATCCAGTGCCAAGCTGTTGGGTCCTTGAGCAAGGCCCTTAACCCACAATTGCTTGGATTATAAGATTGCATCAATTGTAAGTCACTCTGGATAAGGGTGTCTGCTAAATGCTGTACATGTAAATGTTGGTCGACCACTCCTGGGGAGGATAACAATGGTCCTAAATTTCCTCCACTTGTCTGACTGTGGAGTGGTGGAGTCCAAACTCTTTAGAGATGGTTTTGTAACCTTTTCCAGTCTGATGAGCATCAACAACTCTTTTTCTGAGATCCTCAGAAATCTCCTTTGTTTGTGCCACGATACACTTCCACAACCGTGTTGTGAAGAGTAGACTTTGATAGATTCCTGTTCTTTAAATTAGCTGCTAATCCCAGAGGTTCACATACTTTTGCCACTCACTAATATGTAATATTGGATCACTTTCCTCAAATAAATGACCAAGTATATTTTTGTCTCATTTGTTTAACTGGGTTCTCTTTATCTACTTTTAGGACGTGTGTGAAAATCTGATGATGTTTTAGGTGACATTTATGCAGAAATATATATATAGAAAATTCTAAAGGGTTCACAAACTTTCAAGCACAACTGTACAAGTAGTGGGGGAGGGAAACAAAGTAGTACTACTTACAATAAGACAGGCACATACACTTATGAACACCATTTACAGCTTGATACAAATAAGCAGCATAAAGTCACACAGACAAACAAGTAACTTACACAAGAAACTTTCACAAACACACCAACCCAAGTAAGAACAGTCTCTAGACCAAGCATAAGCTACAAGATTGTGTAAAGGAAATAAAAGATTGGATGTCATTTAATTTTGTTTTACTTAACTCATATAAAACTGAGGTTCTATTAGTGGTACCCAAGGCTGAGAGAAGAGACAGGTTGGCTACATCTATCCTAAATCTAGATGGCTGTTTGGTATCGCCTAGTTCATCTGTTTAAAAAAAAAAAACACTTAGAAGTCATATTTATTCAGATCTCTCCTTTGATGTGCATATTAGCAACATCGCTTTTACTGTATTGCTTTCTTTCAGTATTACATAATATTGAAGAAATATCCTCTATTTCGTAGATGCTGAGAATCTGGTTCATGCGTTTATAACCTCAAGGTTGGATTACTGTAATGCTTTACTTACTGGATGCTCTAGTAAATCTAAAAACAGACTTCAATTAGTTCAGCATGCAGCGGATCAGTTCTGTTCCATCATCACTACACTGGTTATCAGTTAAATTCCACATTGACTACAAAATATTTCTTGTAACATACAGTGGGGCAAAAAGAATTTTTAAAAAGTATACTTAGAAAAATGAGAGAGGTCTGTAATTTTCATCACAGGTACACTTCAACTATGAAAGACAAAATGAGAAAAAAAATCCAGGAAATCACATTGTAGGATTTTTAAAGAATTTAATTGTAAATTATGGCGGAAAATAAGTATTTGGTCAATAAATTTGGTTCAACTCAATATCTTTGTAACATAACCATTTTGTGTGCAATGACAGAGGTCAAACATTTCCTGTAAGTCTCACCAGGTTGGCACAACCTTACTGGTATTTTTGGCCCTACCTCCCTGCCAGATCTCCTCTAGAGTCAGTGATGTTTGGGCAAACAGACTTTTCAACTCCCCCTCCCACACATTTTTCCTAGATGGGGTTGAGATCTTGGAGACCTGGGCTATGGCCACGCCAGGACTTTTGAATGCGTTTTTGCGAAGCACTCCTTCGTGTCCGAGCGGTGTGTTGGGATCACGGTCATGCTGGAAGACCAGCCACGTTCCATCTTAATGCTCTCACTGATGGAAGGCGGTGTTGTTGTCTTAAAATCTCATGATACTGGCCCCGTTCAATATCTTCCCCTTAAAACAACGGGATCAGTCGTCCTGTCCCCTCTGCAGAAAAACAGCCCAAGCATGACGTTTCCATTCACCCCCATGCTTCACACATTAGGTATGGTTTGTTCATGGGATTGCCACTCAGCATCCTTTTTCCTACGTTGACGTTTTATTTTAACCAAAACGTTCTATTTTGGTTTCATCAAATCTGACCACATAATAGTCCTCCCAATCCTCTTCTGGATCATCCATATGCTCTCAGTCTGCCAAACTTCAGACGTGCCTGGACCAGTACTGGCTTTAGCAGGGAAACACGCCTGGCACTGCATGATCCCTTAGTTCCCTCTCGGCGGAGTGTGGTTACTGATGTCGTACCTAAACTGTTAGCCCTATCTTATCTGTGTGTGCAAGTTATCGAAAGCCGTAGCTACTCTGCGCAGGTCTCTTCTACTACCAGGTCTCCTCTCGGATGTCGCATCAAATCGGCTATTTGGATCCGCAAAAATATCATTCCGACGAAAAGAAAGAATCCACCGCATGTCTCTCAGATGTATTATCATGAATCTGACCACCATTCACAGGACAGTGAGATCTTGAGGCCCTGGTACGACCTCAGCAGCGATCCCTGCAACAGGGACATCTATTCGCGACGGGTGCTTTCGCGCACCGTCTTCCATTTTCGTACAGATGCTCAGGGCCGTGAAACAAGTCATTGTTGTATTTTATTCACACGAACTGCTTGCCATCTGTGTAGATTCACGCAAATTCCTTCCCCAGTCCTGGTGCAGGTCTACAATTTTCTTTTCATCCTGGTGTCCGTCGACAGCGCTTTTTGGTCTGGGCCGTGGTTGAGTTTGGAGTCGACTGTTTTGAGGGCTGTGGACAGTGTGTCTTTTTAATAACCAGATAAACAGGTAATACAGGTGCCATTATTCAGGTAAGTGACAGTTGAGGACAGAATAGCTTCTTAAAAAAGTCAGGGTCTGTGAAGCCAGAATCTTGCTTTGTTTGTGGGTGACCAAATACTTATTTTCCACCATGATTTACAATTAAATTCTTAACAAATCCTACAATGTGATTTCCTGGATTTTTTTTCCCTCATTTTGTCTCTCATAGTTGAAGTGTAGCTATGATGAAAATTACAGACCTCTCTCATCTTTCTAAGTAGGATAACTTGCACAATCAGTGGCTGATTAAATACTTTTTGTCCCACAGTATAAAGCGATGCATGGCCTGGCCCCACTATCTGATTGAACTCTTTGAGTCTTACTACTTCGTTCACAAGGTGCAGGACTTCTTTTAATTATTACACTTAAAAAAGTCACAGCAGAGGGAAAAGGCTTCTTATACAAGGCCCCCCTTTTATGGAATAAACTCCCCCCCCCCCTTGGTCATGCCTTTGCCTTTGGCCAGGAGTGTCTGGTGGGCTGTCCGACTGGGCTGGGCTTCGGTCCCTTTGATCTTGGGTTGTGCATTCTTGCTTTAGACTAAGGGCAGAGCCAGGGGTTAAAATCTGTGGTGATCTGGGATGTTGGGTTGCTGACTTCCTTCTACTTGAGTACAATAACTTGATGGTTCCTGGGGAAGTGGGTTGCTGATGTCTCATGTGGTCCACCTTGGTTGTGTTACCTTCTGATTCTTCCCTGTCTAGCTATGCTGATATAGCTAATGCTGCCAGAGTGTTATGCTACATATAGTATCAGTGGTTCAAAACCTGGTCTGTTAATAGACTCTGTGATCTTAAACAATAACTAACTACCTTTTCTCCTTTGTCTCTGAGCTTGTGTTCCAGTACCGGTTCCAGCCGCACACACACCAAGATGTTCTTTCGTCATCAGCTCCAGCCCCACCATACTGAGACCACAAAGGGCAGTAACTCTCTACCCCCTCCAGTCAACTGGGGATGCCATGCCACTGGGACTTTCCCGACGAGAATGCAAGTTCCTAAAGTGACACTGTGCATCAGACTAAATAACGCTGATATGCATATTTTTACATTATCCTATTGAATATTTCTCTTCATTATTGACTTTTACGCTATAGCTTTTATATTCTCTATTATACTCTTCATAATATTTTGTTTTCTCTAAAATGTTAGTCTACCTGTTATTTTATTTTAATATTAAAATAATATATTATAATAATATAATATGTACTCTCAGTTAATATTTATTTATTTTATGTTTATTTAAACTACCCAATGTGGTTGGGTCCCTTTGTGAGTCTTGGAATTTTTCCTTGCCTCTGTCGCCCTAGCCTTGCTCAGTTTGGGATTTGCCTTATATTTTAGGAGATATTCTAAAATTTTAAAGCCGCTTTGAGATAATGCTCCACTGTAAAAAGCGCTATATAAATAAAGCTGACATATGCAACAGCATAAAACATACACACAATTAAAAGAAAATTTTTTATTTCCTATTATAATTTACTATAATTGTTAAGACCTCGGATGTTAAAATGAATGGATGTTGATTGAATGATCGTTAAATGGTGCATACTTGTTCTGTGGTCAGACAAATCAATATTCCAGATCTTATTTGGATGAAATTGACACTGTGTGCTCCAGACCAAAGACAAAAAAGACCATCCAGACAGTTTTCAGTAAAAAGTCCTAAAGCCAGGCTCTGTCATGGTATGGGGGTTTGTCAGTGCCCTTAGCAAAGGTCATTTACACTTCTGTGATGGCAGCATCAATGCAGAAAAGTACACTAAAATTTTAGATCAACATACATTGCCTTCAAGACATCTTTTCCATGAATATCCATGCATTTTTTCAACAAGACAATTCAAAACCACATGCTGCATACACTGCAAATGCATAGCTGTGGAAAAGGAGGGTATGGGTACTGGACTGGCCTGCCTGAAGTCCTGATCTGTCCCCAATAGAGAATGTGTGATACATTTTGAAATGAATAATGCAACAACTATACTGTTGCACATGTTAAGACATTTTTGCAGGAAGAATGGGACAAAAGTTCTGAAACTATTTATTGTTTGGTTTACTCAATACAAAGTGGTATATGCTTTACCATCCCAACATTTTTGTAATGTGTTGCAGGACTGAAATGCAGGAATGGATGTTTATTAATAAATGAAAATAATTTGACAAGACACAACGTGAAATATCTTGGGTTCTTTTTCTGATTTGGGATTGTAAATGCTAGGGAATAACTTGGGGGCTATAGAATATAGACTCACTGGCCACTTCATTACTTACACCTTGCTAGTACCAGTTGGCATAGATACAACAATGTGCTTTCCTCAGATATTGACATGATAGCATCACAAAGTTACTACAGATATCTCAGCTGCACATCCATGATGCTAATCTCCAATTCCACTACATCCTAAAGGTGCTCTATTCGATTGAGATCTGGTGAGTATGGAGGCCATTTGACTACAATGAACTCAAAGAGATGACATGGTCAGCAACAGTACTCAGGTTTTGTTTGAACGATTCTCCTCTGATCTCTGGCATCAACAAGGCATTTCCACACAGGGAGCTGCCACTCAGTGGATATTTTCTCTATTTGGACCATTGTCTGTAAACCCTAGAGATGGATGTGTGTGAAAATACCAGTAGATGAATTTCTGAAATACTCAGTCCAGCCCATCTAGCACCAACAGCCACGTCCAAAGTCAAATAAATTATTTAAATTTTATCCCATTCTGATGCTTGGTTTGAACTTCAGCATGTCATCTTGACCATGTCTACATACCTTAATGCACCGAGTTACTGCCAGGTGATTATATGATTATATAATTAATTATATGGAAAGAAATGATTATATATTTGCATTAACAAGCAGTTAAACAGGTGTACCTAATATAAAAGTAGCCAGTGAGTTTATGTTCTGAGCTTGTTGATGTGGACAGGGGTGGAAAACCCATGATATTGTCAGCTTTTAATTTTTAGAAAGGCTTAGCTAATGCTAGCTCTTAAAGCATGGCGTAAACTACAGTATACCTCCATGTATTGTCTTCAGGTGTGTAGTACTCGACAGAGTCCAGGTAGCTCGTGTCATCGTGGTTGCCGCCCAGGACAAACACCTTGCCGCCTCGACACACGGCAGCAAAATAGTCTCTGGGACTGGCCATGTCAGGCAAACACTCCCATTTACCCAAGGCAGGATTGAATCTGAAGATGCATACAAGCAAATATCCAATACATATGTTCAGCTCAGCAGGTCTTTGAAGTACTGGATCAGCTTTATGTTAGTTTACACTAAACAGTGTAGCTGTAAGACAGTTTATTAAATGGGAAATATTTTCATGCAAAAACAATTACCTCACCACAGATTTGAGTATATCCAGTCTTCCATAGTATTTGCGGCCTCCGAGTATGTACAGTATATTATTAAGCACGCATACACTGTGGCGGAGTCGTGGGGGGTCTGGGAGCTTAGCCAGGGGCTCCCATTCTATGGTCCGAATAAGTCCCTCTCCACGTAGAAAGCGCTGTGCAAACCACAGGCATTGGTTAGGTTCCCTCCGCTCCAGATTATCATTCACACTGTCACCTCCAACCAACACCAACACCTGTAACGAGATGTAATGCATTATTAGCTAAGGAATGATAAAATGTAAGTGATTTGTGAAAAACCTCTGGCATGCATGTTCATAGAAAATATAAAGCCAACATGTATAAGGAAATTACCAAATAAGGTAACAGTAGTGTATGAAATTAATTGCATAAAAAAAGAGAATAAGAAAGCCTATGCCACATTCATCTTCAGCACAGTGGGTAACCAAAACATGTTAAATATTGGTGGCTTGCTGAAAATAGAAAGTATATAAAGGATGGCAAAGCCAGAGTTCTTTGATATATCACATGACTGTTCTTTTGTGTCTTTGTGTTCTTATTGCTGGGATTCATGAATTACTGCAATAAATAGATTATCTGCTTCTCCACTTAATAATTCGAGTTGGCTCTTTTATAGTTGTAAGTGTACGTTTAAAGTTTATTTTCTGTGAACCTGGGACAAAAATCTACAACAGAGACATTCTATTTGAACTCATTTTAACTTATTAAATTCATTAAACCAATTAGGGTTAGGGACTATCACATTTAACTACTGCTTTCTAGGCAAATACAGTATGTTCACTTTTCATATGCTTACATAAAGCCTAACTAAATGCCAGCAAGCACATGATACCTGGTTTGAGACACGGGATTTACACTCAATTATTCCTTCTGTTCCTTCTAGTAGTTTCTTCACATTGTCTAAGGTTTTTTTTCCTTCAGCATTCCCATATAGCAGTCGGCAACACTGGACCTGCAAAGTGGAAGGGAGAGGTATATCCTACAGATGGAAAATCTACCTAGTACGGAATCCTTTAACAAAGAAAAATAGAACAACAGTACATCAACCCTCATCACATATTTACAATGATGTAGCCATTTGCTGCAGGAAGTCCAAGAGTGCTATTGTTCACCACTCTTTCAGAATTCAGTAAAAACAACACTATACATAAATTACTTGACTTAAAATTGACTATATTGCTTTTTACAAAGAAGCTTTGCAAATATCTAGGTTTATATTGTACAAATATCTAGCCTTAACTGAGTGACCATAAGTTTAGCGTGACAGTGATAAGAAAAAAATCCTTAAATGTTATAAGGAAGAAACCTTTAAGA
The DNA here is from genome assembly GCA_025084515.1 of Ancistrus triradiatus. NCBI lineage: Eukaryota > Metazoa > Chordata > Actinopteri > Siluriformes > Loricariidae > Ancistrus > Ancistrus triradiatus. Next base: position 374,665 of record JAJAGP010000215.1, on the reverse strand, counting down.
GGTCCAAGACTCAAAAAGGCTTCCTTGGGCAGCCTAGATGATTTACATATGAATTAAAATATGTTTTATAAAATTTTTAGTAATAGTTTAAATACACAGAAGCCAAATATAAAAATCTAAAGAGAGAACATATTTGAATAAAATATAATAAATTAAATATATAATTATTATATATTCCAGGTGGAGGGACCGCAGTCCTTCCTGTGTCCGCATGCGTTTACTCCATGTACTCCGGCTTCTTTCCACAGTCCAAAGACTTGAGTGTTAGTTTAATTGTAGTTTCTAAAGTGCCCTTGTTGTGTGTGTGTGCCCGCCCTACAATGGATTGGTGCCCTGTCTATGGTTGTTCCTGCCTTCCGTCCTGTGTCGCCAACTATGCACTGGCTTTCAGTGACCCTGACTAGGATTAAGTAGATAAGAAAATAAATGAACGAATGAATGACTGAATGAATGAGCTAGTGTTGGATCTCGTGTCCACAGCAAGTAAGTTTTGGTTGCATGAAATGCTCAGGCACCTAGAGCCTAGAGGAGGAGAGAGGGAGTTACTGCCCTCTGACATGTTCTCAGTTACAGAATGAGGACTGAAACCAATAACAGAAGAACAGGCTTGAGCGGAGCCAGAACTGAGAACATAAGAACATCTTAGTGTTTGTCATAAAATAAATTGATTCTACTCTATACTCTCCTGAGAGTCTTGACTGCTTTCAATAAGTCTTCACAGTCAAGAAACCCCTTTGGTTTGTAGTTCAGGATAGTCCTTTCACATTGAACTCAATTTTTTTTTTTTTTGCAAAACCCAAACACACATTAAAATGTAACAATTGTGCTCATGTAACAAGAGACAGATGTTGATAGAATAACTGATTAGATCATGCCATTATGATCATCATAGTCATCATTAGTTATAGTAAATTGTAGATCACTGTTAGATGTGAAAACAACATACTGCAGTGTATTTGTGTTCATGTAGTGCCATTAATTATAAAAGATTCACTCCGTGCCTGTGCCCAGGTTACACTCCCCTTGACAGCCTGATCAGAATAAGCAGGGTTTTTTTCCATGTTTAAAACATTTGTTAATCAGGGTCTTTGCTGGAGCATGGCACAGAAGTAAGAGTGCCCTGGATGGCCCACAGAAATTAGATGAACACTGAGTCAATCTTTGCATTTTTGCTGTGCTGTTGTACCTCCTTTAGCTCTTGTGGTGTCATCAGGGGAAAACGGATCTTCTGGAGAAGTACTGGTAAACTGTCTAGCCTGAGTGCTTTATCCTCCTCTACCCAGTTCACCAAGGCTCTGAACACCACCACCTAGAGATAGAGAGATAGAGATAGAGAGAGAGAGAGAGACAGCGCGAGAGAGATAGAAAGAACTGTCGTCCAAGTCTTGCAGGAAAAGGCCAGTTTAAAAACCTCCAGACTCCATGAATTTGCAGACTTTGGTCTTGGAAGTTTCCCAAATGCATTGTGTTGGAATGAGGATATGAATGAAATAGGAGGATCTTCAACAATAATTAAGTTGTCTCCTTATATATCCAAATAACTACTGTACAAATCAATAAAGTATAATATAGTCAGGACTGTACAATATGGCCGCTGCCTCTCTGCAGTGTTCTCTCTGTCTGCATGGGTTTACAACATGGTTGATTTCACTACTGTCTTATAAACTTTCCCTTTCACTCTTGCATATATACTTTTATTGCAAACCACTCCTGCCACTCTTTGCCACCCACACGACCATGTCTGCACTCATTCTTCACCTCTCTGCTGCACTCTTCATTACATTGAACACTCAACCCCAATAATTTAAACCCATTACCTCTATTCCTTGCAAACATACCATTTCACTGCATTCTCTCTACTGACATTCGTTCCCTTTCTCTCCGGTGCATATCCACATCTCTCCAAGCTCACCTCAACCTGCTCCATGCTTTCAGTGCAGATCACAATGTCACCCATGAACATCATAGTCCATTGAGACTCCCATCTCATCTTGGTCAGGCAACCTGGCCCACCTCTTCCATGAACCCTTCTTTCATTCCTACTTCACCACTGTCACATTGTCCTCAGACATATCCTGCACCACCATCACATACTTCTCTGCCACTTCTGACATCCACAACTCCTCTCTTGGCACATAATCATAAGTTTTCCTTAGATCTACAAATACACAACACAACTCCTGACCTATACACTTTTCAAAACTCTCAAAGCAAATCGTTCCTGTCAAAAAACCATATTGCTGTTCACATAATCACCTCTCCTTTCCACTCCCTTCCTCCTTTACTCTTTTCCATAAGTTATTGCTGTGGCTGATCAACTTCATGCCTTTGTAGTTGCTGCAGTTCTGCACGTCACCCTTATTTTTAAACCGTGAGAGGATGTCAAAACACTGGATAATTGTGGTACTGCACTTCTGCATTGCACTGCACTTCTTATCCAGTGTTTTGACATCCTCTCACTTTCCACGGAACATCTCCACTGATCCACTTGATACAACCACCTTTCTATTCATTATTCTCTTCACAGATGCCCTCACTTCATCCTTTTTAATCCACCGCATTTCCTTATTCAATATCTCCATGTTATCCAATTTCTCTCTTTCCCAGAGGGAGAAGCCCTTTACCAGCCATAATGCAAAAATTCAAAGTTCCTCCATGCTCCTACCCTTCCTCCTCTCTGAATATGCCTTACATTTCCACTATCCTCCATTGCTCAACAGTAGTATAGTTTCCACCATTACCCTGCTTGCAAACAGTACAACGACAGATGCTGGTAACTCGGGACCCGTCCTTTATGGAAATCTGACTAATGATCCACACATTTGATTTAGCACAGCGTTTACTCCGGATGCCCTTCGCGACAAAACGCTCTGCACTTATCTGGGCTTAAAGTCTGGAAATTTGGATTAGGCCTTTTTCTGTTTTCAACTATGTTGTAATGATGTTTCTCAAAATCTGTATCATTTAAAAATTTCAGAAAAATATCTTAATTTTCAAATTTTTTGGCTCTGATATTTGCAATCCTTTGAGCTCACCTCAGAGTCTACACTTAGCCCATCACTCTCCAGCAAATGCTCCAGCATTATGCTGGTAAGATCCTTAAAGTTCTCCTTTTCTGAAACACGTTGAAAGTGCCGCAGAACATACTCCTCTGCTTCCCTACCCAGTTGCTTCAGCCCATATGTCTCAGCTACAAACAGAGTGTCCAAACATGAATAGTCATCCATATACTCCTGAAGAAAGTTTAGGCATAGTGTGTGAGCCCCTTGTAGTTGAAACTGCATTGTTGCTTCAGTGAGTTCCCAGACATTCTGCCAGTCCAGCTTTAACTGTCCACAATAGATGAACTCCAAAAGAGATTTTAACACTGAGAATGCAATGCCCCGCAGATGCACCACCTTCTCATTTGACTCCCGTAACCCACCACAAAGCAGGGCCCGAAAGTAGTCACCCCCAGCAGCAAGTATGACACGATGGGCTGAGAAATAGAAGGAAAAATAGTGTCAGGTTCCATTCAATTCATCTGGTGATGTTCGCAGTGGAAAAAGTGTTTCCTCATATTATCCACTAATACCTTGCATTCATAAAATCCATGACTGTACCAGCTTCTGCTACAGAAGTAACCCTATCACTAAAATAATGGCTGCTTCATCACACTAATTTACATTACATTTGTAAATTAGTTGATATGATAAAAGTTTTGGAAGCAGTCAAATACAAAGTACATTGACACCTTGTCTAATTCTTGGTTTTACCATTTCAGACACATAACATAAAAATAACCATATATCCACCAGGTTTGATGCTACAATCCCAACAAGTTTTAAAAGTATGGGACACGTGTACTTTGTGTGTGTGTGTGTGCGCTCCAGCTTTGTGTCAACAGTTTGGGAAAGGTCCTTTTCAGGTCTTAGCATATCAGTGCCCTGTGTAGAGAGCAAGGCCCATAAATGAAGTTTTGGTGAGGAAAATCCTGACTCGTTTACCATAAGAAAAGCCCTTATTATTCAATTGCATAGTTCAATTTATGTTGCAATGCATAAGGGTATATGCTAAATACTGAAAATGTGAAAAATGTGAAGGTATTTGGGGATGCGGAGCTGTTAATCTATGCTTGCCTGTGATGCGCATTTGTCCTCTCAATCTATCAGCCATTATGCTACTGCAGGCTGAGAACTGTATGAAGCTGTGTGTAAATTGGGGAAGATTTAAGATTTAAAAGAAGATTTCATGATTACCAGGGATCTGTTCTCCATTCTCTGTCTCCATGATAACATCACAGCCGACGCCTCTGTCCCACAGAGCCCTGAGTACCTGGAGGCTCCTTTCTCTCTCTGTCCTCCCAGTGGGTGGAACCTCAGCTTTGCATACCTGTGCCAGTCGCTCTGCTCCTAAACACCTGCAAGTCATCAAAATCTCTTCCAAAAGTCTGTCTTCAGTGCAATTTGCATCTACTTCTCCACAGTAAGCAAAGTTCAGCACTGCATTTAGTCCTGCAGAAGTTACATGACACCCTGATCTTCCCAGATTATTCAAATTGACTTCCATTTGCTTGGAGCATAGCCACTCTTTGGCCTTTTGACTGACAGTGGCAAGTACCAATAGGTGAGCCTTGTGATAGTTACCAGAAAGTTGTAAGCTGCAGTCCAAAAGCATTTCATGTTCTTTTAAATCATGTAATGAGTTAAAGAGAGTGTCACAGTGAGAGGAAAGGTGAAATGTTTTGACTTCATGAACATGGCAAGGACCAGATGGTGGAGGATATGATGTAGAAATTAATGTTTTTTGGAGAGGCTCAGAACTGGGTTTGATTTGTGTTTCAACATGGTGAGATGGAGAGAGCTTTGTTTCTGCTCTTCCCTTTCTTGTTCCACCCCCACCACTTCCTCCGATGCTGCTTTCTTGAACGGGGGGACTGGACTCAAATAAGGCCATCCTTTGGCGAAGGGAAAGCTGTTGCTCTTGAGAATTGTTGCTTTCTCGGGTTTGATGAAGAGACATTGTGGAGATCTGTGCAGAGAATGAAGAGTCATCTCATCCACAATAACAAATGAAATGGCACAATTCCAAAAATGTCTGACTATTAAATATGGTGTCCATGACAGTGGAGGTTCAGTGATTAATGCTATGGACTACTAATCACAAGGCTGAAAAGGTTCAGGTGTCGGCTTAGCCAAGCTGCCACTGTTGGGTTCTTGAAAAAGGCCCTTAACCTTCAACTGCTTAGCTCAATTGTAATCTATAGATCATGATCATCACTTTCATGGTTTAAATCCTACTTGACCGATGGTTAATAGTTTGTTTATGTAAATAATCTATGCTCTAAACTCTCAAAAGTGAAGTATGGTGTGCCTCAGGGGCCTGTGTTGGGCCCACTATTATTCTCTCTATACATAATGCCACTAGGCTCAATTACAGTATTCATAAACCCGTTCCAGCCCCATACACAAAGACGTTCCTCTGATTCAGCTCCATTCAAGTTGTTTCCGTCATCAGCTCCAGCCCCACCATACCCGGGTCACACCAGAGGGCAGTAACTCTCTCCCTCCTCTGGTTGGCTGGGGATGATGTACCACCAAGGATTTTCCTGTCAAGATCCTAAAGTGTATCAGACTAAATAATGCCAATATGCATATCATTTATGTTATTTTTTTAACATTTTTTATAGACTTATTTGACTAGATAAATTAGTTTCATTCTTACATTTGTCATCTAAGCCACCCAAGGAGGTTGGGTCCCTTTTTGAGTCTTGGTCCTCCCCAAGGGCTCTTCCTTATAACAGTTAGGCAGTTTAGCCACTGTTGCTCTAGGCTTGCTCAAGTTGGGCTCAAGTATCATTGTTTTTGAATCCTAAAGGAAGTACTGATCCAACTCAAAAAGTGAACTTTTTGTCAAGTAAATGTACAGTATTATGCAAAAGGGCACATACACAGGTAACACTGGTTTTGTTAATTTTCATAATGAAAACATCATAATTAACACTTCCTAGTTCATGAACAAGCTTCAGACTTTGAAGACTGCTACTTTGTTCCTCAGATTTTATGAAAAAATTAGAAAATTATCTGGAAACGTGTCCAGGTGTTTAAAAAAAAAAAAAAAGATGTTAAGTATTGTTTTATGAAAAATCGTATCCCGTTATTTTCATGTATAAAATTAATAAAACCTGATGTTCACCAGGTATATCCAAACATTTGCATAAGATTATAGATACAGTACCTGTTACAGTACGCCATGTTGCAAGGGGCTGGCGAACCGTTAAGAAATAAAATACATTTAAATTTTTTTTCTTTTTTCTATTTTAGGACCCAACTGCAGTTAGCTCCAGATGGAATTAATGAACCAAAATGAGATTAATAACCGGGCCTGCCGTTAATGCTGGACCCAGGACTCAAACCCCTGATTTCTAGTGTCCTAGGCGAGTGTAATCACGGCTTGCCACAGCGCAAAACACTAGGACCCCGAGGGAAGAGCAGGTAAACCTAATGGCAGACAAAGGAACCGCCTAGAGCGGACTCAGAATAAGGTTAACACCGTCTGAAAACGATGACCGGAACCAAAGGAAGTTGAAGCCGTGCACCGATGAACAGTGCATCTTGAAACGGACGTATTTAAACTAGTATTTACAAGATTAAAGCGCGGAGCACAAATAGCGGTTTGCGCATGCGCAGGTCGAATCCGAGCGCTTCAGGACCGAACTCTGCTCACTAGGGTGCGCCGGGGTTGCGCGTGCGTAGTGCGACAATAGCGCAGATAGCGTTACAGCGAGGGAATCGCTCACGCTGACAAGTCCGCGAAGGATACTCACAGTCCTCCCTGTACTAAGGGAGCATGAGGCTGATGCAGGTAGCATTACAGCGAGGGAATCGCTCATGCTGAGCAACCGGTAAGTGGAAAAGAGAGAGAGAAGCCTTGAGCAGGTTACGAGCTTTCTGTAATCCTAGCAACTAAGCCCTGAACACCTTACCTCGAGCTTTGGGCTCTACTTGGCGCACCTTCTATGCAAGATGGGTCATACCATTTTCCCTACAACCAGCACGAATAAGAGGAAAGGGATGAGATTGGTGACACCTCATGCACTAAGCATGCATAAAGTGTGCGAGCGGTATGCAAGGATGCGGTGCCTGTCAGTGGCAAAGCGTGCTCTTAAATAGCACCACTGACAGGTGCAGGCACTCACTGCAATCACGTCGCCAATCAGTCATGCCAACATGAATGCACTGGTATATGGGGATCCCACATGATAACTAAGCTGACACTGGCATCTAGTGTCAGCTTAGCGGAATCCCCAGTAAGCTGAGGGGGCACAAGCTGCTGTGAAGGGCCCACACTGGCCACTAGCGGCCCAAGTGTAAGCCCTAACAGTACCCCAAAGGGTATGAACTAACCTCCCCTAGCCTGGCGAACACGCTTAGGGTTGAGCGTGTTGTGAAGGGGGAGACCCAAGTACATGGGACCAATCCTTAAACAAGGGCCAGCAGGGAGAGCGATCCAACATGAGTTGAAAGCACGGCTCGGTATGGGACTAGCCACGAGCGGCTCAGAGGTGGGAATCGGCGCCGGCCGCTCAGGGGTAGGGCCAGGCACGACAAGGCACAGATGAAAGGACGGTGCAAGTCACCCAGTCAGGCAAATGGACACCAAGGACCCCAACACTGAGGCCAGCAGAGGCGACAACGGCGCAAGAGCCAATGCCACCGGGCACGGTGCAGGGACCGGATCCAAGGTCCATGTCGCGGGGGTTGGCGGCAACGACCGGTGCGCAAATGACCCAAGTACGGCATCAGGCGGCGCTAAATGCTCAAGAACGGAGCTTACTGGCACAACGTGCACAAGTACAGGGCTAGAGGGCACCAGCTGCTCAGGAACGAAGCTGGAAGGCACTAATTGGTCAGAAACGGAGCTTACATGCGTGGCGTGCTCAGGTACAGAGCTAGAGGGTGCTAATTGCTCAGGAACGGAGCTTACTTGCTCAGGTTCGGAGCTTACAGGCGCGGTATGCTGAAGTGCGAAGCTAGTAAGGGCTGGACATGAGGAAGGTGGTGAGCTGGAGATAGAACTGGCCTGCCGTAAGAGGCGGGTTTCAGCACAGATGACTGATTTGTACAGATCTGCCAGAGAGGCAGGATCAGGAAGAAAGAACAGTTCGTCCCTCACCTCCTTGCTAAGACCAGACTTAAAAATGTCCATGAGCACCCGGTCATTAAGCATAACTATGTCCACCTCCCAATCGAGACCTAATCTAAATAAGTCTATGAGCTCTGGCTCATTAAGGGCAGAGACCTCCACAGGAACACGGAACTCCGCCACAAAGTCAGCAACTGGCCTGGAGCCATGACAAATCTCAAAGATGTTGGGCACTTTCCGGGCCAGCGTGTGTGACTGGAGGTCCACTTTGAGCATAACCTGAAATCCAGTTGGACTACGCCAGTGGCGGCGAGAAGGGTTGGGTAGCTTGGGAGGGGCTAGATGATACACCGGATACATGACTCTGTTGTTATGGTACGCCATGTTGCAAGGGGCTGGCGAACCTTTAAAGAATAAAATATATTTAAATATATTATTTTATTCTATTTTAGGACCCAAAAGCTTTTGTCATGGCCATCTCAGTCCCCTGATCTAAACCCCATAGAAACCCCAAAGAAGATCTAGGATGCTGGACAATCTTGAGATATTCAGTAAAGAGGAATGGTCTCAAATTCCCTGCTCTGTATTCTCCAACCTTCATGTTATAGAAGTAGTGCCATGGAAAAGGTAGTTTGTATAAATTATTACATGCGTTGGTGCAAATTTTTGTGGCACTTCTGGTTTAGATAAAATAATTATTTATTAATGAAATTTATTTCCTGTCTACAGTATGAGGTTAAGCTAATTCACCAGTAGGTCAATTTCTTATAAATCTTTTTATTCATCTTTACCAGGGGTGCAAATAATTGTGGAGGGGACTGTATGTCCTTTTTGTTGAAGGTCACACTGTGGCTTTGAAGCACAACATACAGACTACATAAACAATGTAAAATATACATTGACAAAAACAATAAAGCTACAACAATGTTTTACAGATAACTACACTATGTATTAATGCGGTTTAACTAAATGGGTTGAAGTGGCAAAACAAACACATGTGGGTTAAACATAGCCAAAAACACAGCTAAAAGAACTTTGGGATATAAATCAGGCTTCATTATCTAAACATGTCAAACTTCACTTAATGCATCGATACATCCTAAAATCTTTGTGTGTAAATAATATTAACATTTCATGGGCAAGGTGACCGCTTGAAAAAAAGAAAGTTCTACTTGCAAGGCTGTTCAGTAGTAATGTGCAAGGCTATAATACTAACATTATATACACTGAAATGGACAATTTTTTAAAACTTACCACTGGCTGTCACAGGACTATCCTGGGGTCAAAAACATAAATTCTTAAAAAGCGCAAGCATAATACTCAAGACGGTAAAGACAACAGTTAACTTTGATTCGGGCATGTTAGTCTTATTAACACAACCGGACAAAGAGCTCTGGTGTTCGTGAACTAATAATAGATTCTGGCCCTCAAAAGGTGTACATTTCAATTTGACAGGAGCAACACTCATGCATCTTATTTTTTATGTGGATAACAAATAGAACTGCCAGTGTTTGTACACTGGCAATAAAATAATAATAATAATAATAATAATAATAATAAAAAAAAAAAAATAAAAAAATAAAAAAAAAAAAGAGAACTGCATAAACACCTTTTTCCAACATGACTAATACATATAAAAATGTACAAGAACATAAAGAGAAAAGGAGAATGAAAACGTGTTCCAGTGTGACCTGAAACCTCAAACAAAATTTGCATGTACTTTTTTATGAAGAATTGCATAAAACTGCTGTACTTAAATGTCAGGTCACTTAACAAATAATTTTTAGTTGCTCTGTAAACAGAGAAACACTAACAGAAGGAGCTGATGATGCCCATCAGGCTGGAAATAAGATTAAAGACCATTGTTTTTTGATCAACCAACAAAGATCACAAAGAGTATGTAATAGCCTATGTGGTCACAAGTGAGTCTACGTTAACTACAAAGAAACTAGAGCACTCTCTTACATTGTATAATGTCAATGTTCATGAATCCACCATTAGGAGAACACTAAACAATAACCTTGCAAGGAAAAAGCTACTGCTCTCCAAAAATAACACTGCTGCCCTTCATGTGGCACACTGACAATCCAGGAGGCTATTGGAAAACATTTTGTGGACAGATGAGACCGAAATAGAGCTTTTTGGTTTAAAATTAGAAGTATTATATCAGGAGAAAGAAAAAAAAAACACTGCATTCCAGCTTAAGAACCTTATACCATCTGTGAAACATGGTGGTGGTTGTATCTTGGTTTGGGCTTGTTTTGCTATACATGGCCAAACATCTGTCCCTGTACTGGATCTCAAGAGAAATTGGGTCACACAATGCTTGTGAATTTTCTAGACTTAGCCTATCTTTAGCATCTAATTTTATGCTCAGCACCAAATCACTGTTAACACTACTGTAAACCTAACAACTGTACTTTCAGACCTAATTTTGACTGTAATTTGATAATCATATCTCTTGAGCATAGAATTATATCCTTCCTTTCAACGTAAATAACATGCATGGTGACCAAACCAACAACCACATCAAAATAAATGAATAAAGAAAGAATGAGGTAATTATTGTGAACTTCCAATCTAAAAGAAGCAGAGAGGACAGATACTTTCAAAAAACGATCAAATATTATAACCCCAAATCAGAGAAAGTTGGGACAGTATGGAAAATGTAAATACAAAATATATGCAGTGTTCCTTACATTTCCTTTGGCATTTATTTCACTGCAGACAGTATAAACCCAAGATATTTCATATTGTTAATAAACACCATTCCTGCATTTCAGGCCTGCAACACATTCCAAGACAAGTTTAGAAGAGGGCAATTTAGGGATAGTAATAAAAAAAAAAAAAAAAAAAAAAAAAAAAAAAAAAAAAAAAAAAAAAAAAAAAAAAAAAAAAGATGCGATTTCAAACAGATAATGTCAACAGGTGATTATAATCATGATTAGGAACAAAATCAAAATATCCAAAAAGCTGAGTCTTTGAGGAGTAAAGATTGGAGGTATTTAAGATTGCTTGGAAGGATAGTGTAATAAAAAATTTGTTTATAATTAGCCGGGTAGCATAATTCTGCCACCTTTGCTAACCCGGTAAGGTCCGGAACAGAGGCTATAACCACCACCCACACCCACACCCACACCCAGGAGTAGGTTAATCAATTCATGTTTATTTATTACAAACTGAATACAATGAGGTTCAGGCCAAGCAAATAAGCAGTTCGCAGAAGCCGACCAACCAACCCATATACTCACTGCACACCAAAAACCACCCACACAACACCAGGCGATTCAAATATTCACTCTTAGAAGGTTACCACTACAAACTTCACTCCAAGGCCTACCTCCTCTAACATTTAATTACTAACACCAATACACACACCAGACACAGACAATGAGCAATTTAAAACCAGCAACTTAACTCGTCGCCGACAAGACCCTTCCCGGGGTCTTGTAGCGTTCGTCCATGGTTCTCCAGCTTCCCAGTTAGTTGTCTCTGCTCCAGGAAGGAACCACCTTAATTGACCGTACTTCACCAGCTTCCCAGTTTGTAATTACAGCTCCGGCTTGTAAACAATTAGCACCACGGCTAAAGCCGCAATTAAGCAATTGGCTAGACTCCTAACCCCCAATCTATCTTACTACAGGAGGCAATTATTCCTCCCCTCCTCAAGCTGGAACAACTAAACCACCTGCTACCCATGTAGAGGAAACAAAAGACTGGATGTCATTTAATTTTTTCTTACTTAACTCAGGTTCTATTAGTGACCCAAGGCTGAGAGACACAAGTTTGCTACATCTATCCTAAATCTAGATGGCTGTTCATTATTGCCCAGTCCATCTGTAAAAAACGCAGGTGTAATATTTGATTCAGATCTCTCCTTTGATGTGCACATTAGCAGCTTGCTTTCTTTCAATTACGTAAAATCGCTAAACTTAGAAATATCCTCTTTTTTAGTGATGTGGAGAAACTGGTTCATACATTTATAACCACAAGGTTGGATTACTGTAACACCTTCCTTACTGGATGCTCTAGTAAATCTATAAATAATCATCACTACACTGGTTACCAGTTAAATTCTGCATTGTTTACAAAATACTTCTTATAACATACAAAGCTTTACATGGCCTGGCCCCACATTATCTGAGTGAACTCTATGGAGTTTTAGAATCCAGCAAGTCTACTTCGTTCACAGAGTGAAGGACTTCTTTTGGTTCCTAGAATTAAAAAAGTGACAGAAGTGGGAAAGGCTTTCTCATACATGGCCCCCCGACTATGGAATAAACTTCCCACTTTAGTTCGAGACTCAGACACTCCAAATTTTTTAAGTCTAGGCTAAAGACATACTTATTTACACAGCCTTTTGACTAGATTTAGACTGGGATGCATGGCTTGGGTCGCTGAGGCCGGAGTCTGGAGTCATGCCTAGTCCTTTAGCCGGGAGTGTCGAGTGGGCGATCTGACTGAACTGGGCTGAACTTGTGCATCCTTGTCTTAGACTAAGGTCAGAGCTGGGGGTTCATAGTCAGAGTCTTATGGTGTTCAGACATTGGGTTGCTGTCTTCTGTGATGTGAGCCCTCTTGGCTGTGTTACCTACCAGTTCTCCTCTTCCTAGCTATGCTGCTATAGCTAATGCTGCCGGGGTCTCATGCTACACATGGCATCAGTGATTGTTAACAGACACTGTGCTCTTAATCAATAACTAATTATGTTTCCTGTTTTCTCTTAGAGTGGTGTTCCTGTACCAGTTCCTGCCCCACACATGATGTTCATCCGCTTCAGCTTCACTCAAGCTGTTTCCGTCATCAGCTCCAGCCCCACCAGAGGGCAGTAACTTGGCTGAGGACAAAGTGCCACCAAGGACTTTCCTGCTTAGACTCAAGATCCTAAAGTGACTCTGTATCGGATTACTTAATGCCGATGTGGATATTTCACATTTTACTTGAGCTATGACTCCAAGACTTACTAGTTTAGATAAATTAGTTTCATTCTGACATTTATCATCTACACCACCCAGGGAGGTTGGGTCCCTTTTTGAGTCTTGGTCCTCCCAAGGTTTCTTCCTCATAATGCTTAGGGAGTTTTTCCTTGCCACTGTCACTCTAGCCTCGCTATCTATCGCTCTCATATATATATATATATATATATATATATATATATACACACACACACACACATATATACACACACACACAAATCCGACTTGGCTTAACTTGACATCACTTTATGTAGAAAAACATACAGTAACTGAGCCATGTGTAGAGCTTTATCACCTTTCTTTATGGACATTCAGACCCCAATGCTGTAACAATCACTCCAATTAAATATCTTACAAACTAGTCATAGACTGAAACAAAAATTCTGGGCTGTCACTGATATTGTAAATTTAAAACACAAGGAGCAGAACTGTTTTGTAATTTGAGTTTTTGAATGCTGATAACTGTCAAATATCAGCTGATATTTTCACCGTTGATCTGTTGCTGCTCAAAGTGAACACATTTTGACTAATCAGCATAAGGACAGGCAAGACTTTAATCATCATTATCATCTCAAATTATTTCAGTGTTTTTCAGATTTTCACACTTTCTCACAAAACACTAGAACTGAAAGCATAGTGCATAATGTGGCAAGGTTGTTCCTCAAGTGCCGTTTGTTTAATGTGCGTGTTCATTTGTGAGCTTGGACCCAGCCTAACATTAACCACGTTTCTCTTTCAACTGAAAATGGCCATTTTGATGCCATTTATCATAAACCTAAAAACACAAGGATGTAAAAATCCAACAAGGAAAGGTTTCAATTCAAATACTTTATACCAGTTTTAGCAAGGATTTAAACAATACACAAATAAATCTGTTCTTTCAAATATACAAAAAAAAACTATAAATATTAATAGTAAAAGAGTAAAATGTTCAAGTCTTGTATTTGGTGGTCGAGTCTAATTGTGATACGCATGGTAGCATTAATATCAATTAGAAACTCGGAATAAAAAAAATGAAAAGGTGTGCATTTATAAGATTACTCACAATGTCAAAGAACATAAAAACGTGCAAAAAAAAAAAAAAAAAAAAAAAAAAAAAAAAAAAAAAAAAACCACACAGTAAAGACTTAGCTTACACAAATTAACACCATCAAATAGCTTAAAAAATACAACCTAATGACATCATCGTAACCAGAGTAAATATTTCTAAAGGTAGCAAATCCAAATTTGAAAAAAATACATTTAAATGACAATTCAGAGTAAAACACTCATTCAGTCGACATTCGGACTGACTTGGAAAAAGTAAGACCCAAGCATTCAATGCATGACTGAGCATAATTCACATAACGGTCTAACAGAGGAATGAAGCTGCTGACAGAACATGATAGTAGTAGTATAGCTTGCAGACATCAGCCTTCAGTCATTAGTCACATTTTAATTGCAGACAAACTATGGAGGAAAAAAAAAAAGCACAGAATACTCAAGAGGCACATCACCATACATGCATAGACTTCAAATTCTGAGAAATACAAAAGTGAACACCTTTGTATATCAAGAGCTTTCTAGCTCAAGTATGTTCTTATTTAACCCTCATAATTATCCACTGCACAACGAGTTCATGAAAAAAATGAAAATGCTCTTCACTCTGCTGCCAACGACAAAAGAGCAATAATAATGAGACACTCCATGTTTATTTGGTGAAAAGAAACCCATCACGACAAGTTAATGGATGGATCACTTATAAGTTAGTTATATTAAGCTCTAACATAAAAAAATTAGCAAGTCAGAAGACAAAATGAACAAAGTTGTGTAGCATCAAAATGAGTAGGACATGAAGATAAAAACAAAGCATAAGGAAATGTTTTAATGTTAAAAGTATTTATGCTCTGAAAGTCTGACAATCAGTAAAATGTTTAGAGGAAGAAATACAATTAAAACTAGCTTTTGGAAACTGCTCAAATCTGGGCTTTAGGAGATCTTGAAAAAATTAAACATCTGTGCACAATAAAAGGGAATCTTAAGGAACAGACTTTTACTTCAATAAGGCACATTATCAAAACTATTTCTACATGGTTGCAGGGATGTTAATAGCCAAAATTGCTGAAGATGTTCGATTATGAACAATTATTAATCAACCAGCACAATTTACATTACTGTCCTTTATGAACATTTTGTAGGTCTCCAACATCAAGTACACAAGAATATGAATATTGACCGCACTAATACATTATACACACCGAGTTCCGCACACTTCACTAGTTTTGTGGGAGTTCAGAAACCGATTTGTAAAGCTTCACTGTTACAACTGAATCCAAACATGCATTTTATAAGAGTAATATTTCCAGCTTGCATGTTTCGTTATCACTTTGACAGCCTTGTGCGCTTTGCTGCACTGACCAACGCTTTACTGCCTCTTTTCATGGGTGCTTTTAGAGATCCAGTTTGTGTAAAAGTGGCTTCAATCTTCCGTTGAGACCTTGTTAGCACCTGGTCTTCTGAAACAGGTTTCACATTTTGAGACTGAGACACTGAACTTTCTGAAGCTTTACGCAAAGGTGATTTCTTACTGTCAGTATTTATTTGTGGTGACCTCTCCGTTTTCACCAGCATATCTTTCCTATTAATGGTTTTAGCAGCACTTACAGGGGAGGACTTTAATGCTCTTGGTGGGATTCCATCCCTTTCATTTAAATCTCTCAACACTCTACCAGGACTGCTCTTAGAGATTTTTGTTCTTGCAACAGACTTCTCTCTTGCTTTTTTGGTCAAGGTTTTTACCTTACAGACAATTCCTGACTTTTGTTTTCTACCTGTGGAGAGTTTCCCTTTAGATAGATTCTTTGGCGTTTCACACTTTTTGTTTGCTGCACCCACTGAACGCCGCTTACTCTTCAAAGACATTTGCTGAACTTGCTTTTTCCCACGCATATTGGAATATTTCCTCAGAATTCTAGCACTTGCTGGATTTTTTGCACCGGCAACAGCCTTGCTGTGGCTCTCAGTGGCTTTTGTCTGGCTCAAACCATCAGAGGGTTGAGGCTTTGAAGAAATCCGTGCTGCAGGTCTTTGTTCTTGTTTTTCTTTCATTTTTAACATTCTCTGGGTTAAAGCAATTAGCCTTTTGTTCTTTGCATTGCACTTTACAGGTGATGCAATAGCAAACTTTTTGAGATGCTTCTTTAAGCGTTCAGCCTGAGGGCTTGGGAAGACGCCATCAGAAGATCCTGGCATAGACGATGACATCTGAAAAAACAACTGTGTTTCAGATGGGGGTCTGGTGTTCAACTTCTTTATAATGTCAAGAGACTGTGTTTCTGTTGACTGCAAGTACCATCGGCATATGCTAGGAAGTTGGAAGTGCGTCCTGAACAGCATTTGCACAGGAGAGAGCTTCTGCCGCTCCGATGACCTATGTTTTCGAATTCTCCTCTTACTTTTCCATATTTCCTTAAGCCTGTCTGCCTTGTTTTTTGGTTTTGGTGCAGGGGGTCCATCTTTTTCCACCGAAACCCATCCTTTCTCGTATCTGGTGTATAAATCTGAAATCAGCTGTTTATTACCGTCATTATTTAAAGCCTCTAAAAATTTGGATGAGGACTCTCTCATTTGATCCTTAAATTTGTCAGTCTTCACATGAGCAATGTTACTGATGCATGACTGTTCTCCCTGCTGAGATGAGGAAGCCACAGTTTTTGACATGACCTGAACTTTTTGAGAAAGCCTTTTGCTTTTGGATGGTGACGATAAACTATCTAGTTTTTCAGCAGAAGTACTGCTCCTCAAAGACATGCGGCCAGGGCTCTCAATGGTGTTCCCAGCAGCGGAAGTGCACGAACTACTGTGGGGTGACTGTTCTATCACAATGCTTTCATTTCTAACAGGCATGTGTCCAGGACTCTCCATTTTCAAACTGGTAATGCAGATGTCCTCACCACTCGACTGTGGAATGGGAATGTTTGACTTATCCTTCATTACTTCAGTGGAATCATCAGAGACATGTGGGCTGATACTACTACTACTAATCCTGCTTCTTAAACACATGTGTACAACAGGATCTAAACTTTGTGTGCTAAGGGAATCGCTGGCACCTTTGCCAGACTTTTGTTCAGTAAAACTGCTATTTCTGGTCCGTAAAGGCATCCGCTCCAGCCTTTCCACAGGGACTGTAGATGGGGACGGGCAGGAATCTTCAACAGGCTCATTAGCAGTGATGCTAGTCTTGCTTCTTAATGGAATTCGTTCTGAAGGTGAGCAAGGTGAGCAAGAGCCCAAACTAACAGAATGTTTCATCTGTCCACTTCTGTTTCTTAGAGGCATTCTTTCAGAAATATTCAAGGACTTGGCAATTGCTTTTTCAGTGGTTTCCACCAAACTATCTGTACTATCATTTGACAAACAATTGGGCGCTTGTAGTTTGTTATTGTTTGGAGACTCGGTGACATGTTCTTTGTCAAACTCTGATACCATTATCGAATCTTTTAGCATCCGTCTTGTGCACACCTTGTTATCCATTTTTTCCATCCCATCAGCATGTGTGACCAATGAAGATTGTTGTGCCTTCTCAAAAACTACATTTTCAGTGGCATTTGTATCACTCTGAGTATCCTGAGAGGGCATGTTTTCCTCGTTATGGTTTAATTTGACAGAATTCAATGGCTGTTTAGACTTTGAAATACAAACATTACCATGGATTTGTAAGTCAGTAAGTTCTGGCTGACCTGGCACGTCGGTTATATGTTGTATTAGACCTTTCAAAACTCTGTTTCGCAAATTTCTGTCTGAAGGGAGGAGAGGTTCTGCAACCACATTTTTTGTACTTTCAGGAGTACTTGACACAAGCTTTTCCTTACATTCTTCCACTTGGTCTTTTACAGTAGTTTCTTCAACACCTACAATAGGCATCCTTGTCTCATTAACATCACCTTGTTTTTGTGTGGTACTTTCGTCTGATTTGATATTTGATTCAGGTCCATACGAACTTTGTAGCTGTTCATTTTTAGCTGTGCATGTCATTACCTGCATTTTTAAATGTTCACTCTGCGTTACAGACTTGGACTGAAAATCACAATTTGTGGTATTCTGAGTTACCAAATCAATTCCTACTTCAAGACCTTCTGCTTCCGATGGATCACCTTCAGCTGTGTTCAGAGATATTTTGCTTTGCAATGTCTCGGATTCTACCTCCAATCCATCAAATTTTAGACTCGATATGGGGGTTTGTGCAGCTTCCTCTGTCAACATTTCCACCTTTTCATCAGAGTCATTATTTGCCATGTTGAACTTTGAGGTTCTATCAATATTGTCAAAAATGTCGTTACAGTTATGTTGCAAAAATGCATCACAATGTTCATCTGCAAGTAGCGAGGAAATTTGTTCTTTACTCCGACTTTGACCTGTCTGACTGGGTTCTACAATCATATCGTCACTTGCTCTTTCAACAACATCTCCTGGTATCTCTGTATCCACTGGTTGATCTGGTGGGTTTTGGTTTATAACAGTTTCCATACAATCCCCAGCAAATGGTATGTCCATACCAGGGACACCATCAGGTTTATTAAGAGCCTGCTTTGGAGTAACGGATGTGGTCATCTCTGGCACAGGGCAATTCCCACTACCATTCTCAGCAGACTTGTGTGCCAAAGTTCGCACAGTTTTGAGCTCCCTGCATTCCCCATTATACAGATGTCCTCTTGTGCTTTTTCTAGCATTTTGTCTTGGAAGAATATGGTTCTGTGGTTGAAGTTCACATTCGGTGATTGGTTTCCTAACATAGACTATGTCAAAGTAAATGTCAGGATCATTTAGAATACGACATCCTGGGCCGTCTCTTGTTCGGGATTGAGACCCTCCGCTTTTTTTAGCTGTCCTCTGGAAATTCGTCACATGCGTGTTCCTTTGACCTGTGCAAGACTGGACAAGTGAATAGTTGCCTCGAACAGGAAGGCAACATTTGGGGTCAGAATTTCCATGGCCCACAGATGACGAAGACAGTTCAACAACAGCAAGCTCACTGCTACATGACTGTAACTGAGTGTCAGAAGAGCATGGGTCCTGCTCTAAAGTGCCAGTTTTAAGTTGTTGGATATTTGAGGCCTCCTCAGATAATGTCTTGGTTTCAAGACTGCCAGAGCTTCTGTTTTTCACAATGACTAGAGTTGGACATTTAGGTTGAATTTTTGTATTGCCACATTCATCTGCTACAACATTAGAAGAGGGTAATAACTCATTTCTGATCGCCAGCGTACTAAGATCTGTAGAATGTTCAGTCTTGTCTGGTACAATTGTTGTCCCATCCGTTTCCAAGTGCTGCTCTACAGACGCAACGTCCTTACTTTTGGCAGCAGGTGATTCTTCGACACCAGATCCGCTCTTTGCTACAGACAGTGGTTGTAATTCCTCAGACCATTCTTCAATGGTTGCATTACTACAGCTGGAGGTTGTTGATTTTTCTGGGGTTGCTGGGGAGGACAACTGAACTTTACTGGGGGATGCCACAGCATTGACCTCAGTTTGCAGGAACTCAAATGCATCAACAATCTGCTGCTGGTGGTGCAAACAAAGCTTAGCCATGAATTCTTCCAACGTGGGTGTGGACTGCAAATCTTCAACTTGATCAGTATCTGGATCCAAGGAGTCCCTGGAAAGAAAAAGAAAAAAAATTTGCAATGGTTACAAGTTCATTACTTGACTATGTGAGGCACCCACAGCATGGGTCCTGCTCTAAAGGACAGTGAACAAAGTGCATTCCTAAATGCCATTCCCAACATTCTACAAACACAAAAAGCCATATGTTGTGCGATGCAGTGATTTTATTACAGTTAAGGGTGTTACTTGACATGATGTGATGCAGAGTCAGACAGAGCAATGGCTTAACGATCTAGAGTACTGTGCATATTAATTTGGACATTGATTGTACATGAGTATAAATGATGCTCAACCATATTTGCAAATTTCTGGTGGACAGGAGGGAAGTGCATTTTTAAAATGTGGTGCCAGCAAGGGCATTACTACAGCATCTCCATTAAGAGTTCTAGTGTCTGTAAAACTAATGAGATTATTTGCTTTGGCACCACTCACGGCCAAATGTCCATTGCAACAGCACCCATTTTCAGGTGTGGCAAAAGATCAAGCTATATTCAACAGTCTAAAAGCTCTATTGAATATAAAACAAACCTGGTGCATTAATACAGAATTCAACTGATGTGAGTTGGTCATAGTTGGGCATGTGATTATAACTTTACCACACAGCTATTTTGCAGTAATTTTCTTTTACAAAACAATTTTATTCTGCTCAAGGCTCCGGCTTTTATTTACGTAATACTAAAGATGAAAACATATGACATCCAGGCCGAGAAATTACAAAAATAAGTTGTTTTTTTTTTAAATATCAAAATCGAAAAAGCAGACCATGGACTCAAGGAGGCACAAACTTTGTCATTCCACTACATGTTTTAAAGTTACCTCATTACTCCTGCTCATGTTCATCATGGTTTACAGCCAATGTTTCACCAGGCTGCAACTCATGATCTCAACTGGATTCTGAAGGCCTTTATGTAATATCTAGTGTGTACATTTACCCTTCAAAAATAAATCAAATCGAACTTCATAATCCTAAGAGATAGCCCAAAAGCATGATGTGAACACTGATTATTTTAGTGAAATTGTTCTGTGTTTTTTATTTATTTATATAGCGCTTTTTACAATGGAGCATGGTCTCAAAGCAACTTTACACGTTTAGATTATCTCCTAATATCTACGTCCAATCCCAAATCCCAAAGGAAAAACTCTCCAAGTGTTAAGAGGGAGAAACTTTGGGAGGACCAAGACTCAAAAAGGGACCCAACCTCTTTGGGCGGTGTAGATGATAAATCTAAGAATGAAACTAAAGCCATCGGCATTAAGTAGTCAGATATACACTCACTCTAGGATTCTGAGTCTAAGCAGGAAAGTCGTTGGCGGCACTTCGACACCGATTGCTTAAGTCACTGCAATATTTTTACCTTCAGAAACCATGTCAGGCTTAAATCCATTACCTATCCACCAAGTGACACTCTACTAAATTTAAGAATTATGCAAATGCTCTCAGAGCACTAACCTTGTACTAACTGGTGCCGTGAAATTACAATGAGGGTTTCTGAGGAGCACGTCTTCATTACGATTCCTTTTGATTGACAGATCCAGAACACCATCTGAAAACCATAGACGATGCTGTAAACAACAAAAAAAGCACCAACAGAGTAATACGACTGCTTAAACTCCACAGACTGCACATATACCTTGATCATTGATTTCTGACTTGCCCTTCTTGACCGAAAGGTCCAGTGGTTGGTCTGCCATGAGGAGCTTACTAAGGACAGGATTCTGTAAAGAGTCAGTAGCCGTAGCCATAGCAGCAATGGTGGGTGAAGTGATAGACCGAGATCTCAGCAGGCTATGGTCGATATTGCCGTTTTGCTGAGGTGAGCCCTGAGAATTATTTGAGGTATAATTTACAACCAAGCGACTAATCAGTTGTTGCATGTTATCACAAGCCACCACAGGGATGTGAGGATCTGGGATCCTTGGTGTATATTCTGCAGGAAGAAGAAAAAAAACTAATTAATTTCTGGAACTATACAATTTTTTCTATGTAAGATGGGACAAAAATGAATCCTGCAACTTAGCACAACCTTTTTACCATTATAAACAAAGTTGGCAATTCTAAAACATATTGCTAAGAAAGAATGTAAATGTGTGACATACTATTATGTGAATACAAACAGGGTTGGCTGTAGAACTACAATCCCATCAAGTTAAGAAAAAAAGATTTATGTTTGCTGTTCTTTCTAGTTTTATCCTGCTGTCAGTTTGTCGAACCAAAATGAGCACGACTAAATCCATGCATCCATGTGCTAACCTGCAGGGTGCTTAAATGTAACATCTCAGTTAAGCGCAAGTCCCTCTACTGACTCTGTGCTTTTTCACAGGCTACCAAAAAACATTTTAAAACATTTAAAGTTACCTATTGAATGTAAAAACGTTCAGATTATTCACAGAGCCAAGAAGCCACTCAGAACACATCTACGCATCATGCATTATACAGAACCACATAGCAGTGGTTTCTAATTTGATTAGAATTTACATAATTTGGGGCCTGAAACTTGTTACACATCTGAGACTTGTGTTGACGACATATGCTGGAATTTATTCATTTTATATATTATAAGTTGGGAAGGGCAGCATGGGGCACAATGGCTAGCGCTGTCACCTAACAGGTCCAGAAATTCCTGGCTTATTTTCTGGCCTTTGAGGAGTTTGCATGTCCTCCCCATTACCTGTGTGGGTATCCTGGTACCCTCCCACGTCCCAAAGACAAGATTTTAGATTATATACAAATTACACAGATCAGTTATTCATGTTCTAGTCTTTTCTAACCATTTTCATTCTTACTCTGATGCATCATGAATCATGAGTAAGAACAACACAGCGTAGGAGACGACAAATAACGCCACCCATCTCATCCATGGCTTAAAATATGGTGATATGATATCGCTGTAATGTAGTTAACAGGGTTACAAATATATTATATATACCTTTCCTGTGCAATACAGCATTGAGGAATTCTTCAACTTGCCACTCAAGTCTGCTGATATAACAGTGATCCTTGCCAAGTAAAGGTTTGCCTCCGCTTTGGACAATTTTGTTATTAAGTGCAACTACATGTTCCTGTGGGTTGAAAACACAAACACATTCAATACTTTACAAATATCAGACTTCTTTAATCACTTCCCATTACTCTAAACCACAGACTTGTGCTTTCCACAAAACTGTATTAATGGGTGGGGCTAAATCAGTTATATCCCTGAATTTAATTTCTACTAAAAAGGCTGCTCTAAAATACAGAACAACTTAATCATG
Source organism: Ancistrus triradiatus (assembly GCA_025084515.1). Lineage (NCBI taxonomy): Eukaryota > Metazoa > Chordata > Actinopteri > Siluriformes > Loricariidae > Ancistrus > Ancistrus triradiatus. The sequence goes on along the minus strand of JAJAGP010000215.1, from coordinate 351,668 downwards.
AGATTTAAAAACATAAAGAAACAAAATGAAACTACCTTCACTTTCTCTCGTCTTAAGCAGCAGAAAAGACAATTTTCATCAAATGACCAATTTGACACACTTGCAGGCTTATAATCTGTGGATCCAAAAGAAAAGTAAAAATTATAGATGCGAGAGAGAGAGTATTTTGCACCTTTATAAACTCTTTCTTAAAAGAACAATGATTGACTATTCTGATCCTACTGCACAGATGAATAATCATCACATGCAATTGACAAAACCACCAATAGCATTGTGTCTTTCACTATTCAGCACCACCACTTTCACAAAAGCTCACAAAACACCCATCGAGCAAAATGCATGTTACTACATTTTTAACCCATTACACTATGCCTGGGTGTGTCTGGGTTTTATAGGACATGACAGTTCTACCACCCACACATCTACACTCATTAAGTGACACAACAGACTACTGGAAATGGCCATGCTAGAAGTTAAAAATAAATAAATAAATTTAAAAAAAGAAAAAAACCTTTGGTTTTTGGTTTAGGCAGAATGTATGAAAGCTGGCTGCATGTGTCACTTCTTCAGTAATGCACGTCATTTCAGAAAAGAGAAGCCACGTCATTTCCATACTTCCCTACGAGAAAAGCATACCACTTCACTCGGGCATATGCCAATGACCTTTTTTTTTTATTATGTCAGCATAATACTGTGAGGGCAGAGTGAGGCCAAGTGTCTCTAGAATTTACTCTGAATGGTGCAATAAAGAAACTTCCAATGTACGGCAGTTCTGCCGACTTAAACACTTCGATCACAAGAGAGGTTTATGCTGTAATTACAGCACACACTCAAACTGGCATGGACTGCACTAAGCCTGTTCCTAATAGGCTTAGTGCATTTCTCTGATCCATCACGATGCAGACGTGGAGGATTCGGCATCGATCCAGAAATGTCGAAAATCATTTTTTAAAATGTCAATTGAAAAAAATAATTCTGACAAACAAACAAAAGGCAGAACTCTGCTCAAACAGTCTGTGGCATGTGCACAACAGAACCTGTGTTTCAATTCAGGGGCTGCAGCAACTCGTATATACAACAGAGAGAACAAGGTATGTCAAAGCTTCCACCCACTCAGAAAGGGCCAAGACCATTACCAACTATCGTAACGTTTACCTGTCAAGGATGCTTGCCTGCTAGAAGACTTTGAATTTTTTTTTTTACATGCAAGTCTGACATCCTCTCACATCTAAAACACAAGTGACAATTTTCAGTCACAGACTACAATTACACATAATTATATATAATAATAATAATAATAATAATAAAATTACACAGATCTCATATGGTTGCTGTTTGCAAGACTCCCACTACCTTCCTTTTGAGATCATTTCAAATCTTCTGAAAACACACCTAACAACAATAATAATAATAAAAAAAACAGCAGTCAGCCACAAAGGCTGTAAAATAAACAAAGTGGCTTCTTAAAAACTAACGGTATCTTGAGATCAAACAAAAGCACCACATTTCATTATTTTATGTACAGTATTACATTGTTACTTCAACGCTTGAATTGTGCATAAAAATAATTTCCCTTACATTTGAGTGCAGTAATTTGCATATAATTTCGACAAATTTACAAAACAGTAATGGCCCAAATCTATTTAGAAATACATTTGGCACAGCAAAATATATTGATTCTAGGGTTGCAACTAACGATTATTTTAATAAATCGATTAATCGGTCGATTATTTTTTCGATTAATCGATGAACCGGGTAAAAACGTGCTTATAATAAATTACATTTATTAATACATTAAAATAACAAATTAAATAATAAAGAAAAATAAGTGCAATAAGGCAAACACTACATACAAACTCATTCACTCCCTTTCTTTAGGAACTTGCATTGCAATTCAAAAATGTTAGCATGTCAGCATGCTCCAGGCTAAAGCTGGCTCTTTATATTTCCTGCCGCAGAAGATAGACGCTCAGACAGTGTTGAAGTAGCAGGAATGTATAAATAGGACTAGGCCAATATAGGCTATCTATCTGTTAAGTACATCACTGTCATTACCCAGCTAACAAGCATCAACCGTGCTATTCCCGTTCGCATAGTATGATGGCACAGTTATGTTTCCTCACTTCAAAACGGAACAAACTCGGGACACTGCGGTGACCCACGCCGCCACCGAGCTCCCTTCATCCTCATCGGTCACTGCAGCAACAAAGCAAGTCACCACAACATCCCGAGCCTGTTCCGTTTCGAAGCGAGGAAACATGTTTTCGTTTCGAGGGCTGTATCAGCACCGTGCCGCTCCCGTGCCGGGTCAAATCACTTTTGCAAAGTTTGCATGTTACACATTTTTTAGTTGTGTGAAGCGTGAATCCTTAACGCTAACTTGCTTTGAAGATTCCGCGTCCGCACCGGCTCCGCCTCGCTCCGTTCAATCACTCGTTTTTTTCTTTTCCCCCCAGCGTTGACGAAGTGCCGCAACTAACGTAAGTGGATATGAGAAGGTGGGGGACGCATAAATCATGCAACACAACAAATCGATAATGAAATTCGTTGTCGACACTTAATAATCGATTATTATCGATTCGTTGTTGCAGCCCTAATTGATTCCATTACTTGGTCAGAAAGCCGTAGGTCTACCCCTACTGAACTGTAAAAATCACCTTTAACTGTGCCATCCAGCAATAAGGAATTTCCCATTTGGTGCTGGACAGAGCTCACCTGCACTGCATTCCAAATTATTATGCAAACAGGATTTAAGTGTCAAAGATTTAATTATTTTTTTTTCTTTTTCAATTAAACTCATGGATCGTATTGTCTCAGGGCTCTTTGGATCACTGAAATCAATCTCAGATCCTGTGATAACTGGTTTGACAGGTGAGCCCAATTAAAGGAAAATCACTTAGGAAGCACGTTCCACATTATTACACAGGCCTCAGGTTTCAAGAAATATGAGAAATAAAAAAATCTCTCTACTACCGAAAAGCGTCAAATAGTGCAATGCCTTGGACAAGGTATGAAAGCATTAGATATTGCACAAAAATTTAAGCCTGCTCATCGTACTGTGAAAATATTTGTGGCTGATTCAGAGTACAGGCAGGTTTGTGCAGATAAAGGTATAATGAGGAAGGTTTCTGCCAGACAAATTCATCGGATTAAGTGAGCAGCTGCTAAAATGCCATTACACAGCAGCAAACAGGTATTTGAAGCTCCTGGCGCCTCTGGAGGCCCGCGGACCTCAAGGTGTAGGATCCTTCAGAGGCTTGCAGTGCTGCACAAACCTAGTATTCGGCCACCACTAACCAATGCTCACAAGCAGAAACAGCTGCAGTGGGCACGGACATGCATGAAGACTAATTTTCAAACAGCCTTGTTTACTGAGGAGTCCTGTGCAACCCTGGACGGTCCTGATGAATGAAGTAGTGGATGGTTGGTGGAAGGCCACCATGTCCCAACAAGCCTGCGACGTCAGCAAGGAGGTGGAAGAATCATGTTTTGGGCCGGAATCATGGGGAGCGCCCCTTTAGGGTCCCTGGAGGTGTGAAAATGGGAGATAAACTCATGGTGTGGCCCCCATTCTCCCCTGACTTCAACCCTATTGAGAACCCTTGGAGTATCCTCAAGCAAAAGATCTAGGAGGGTGGGAGGCAGTGAAATTGGTTGAAAAGTCATTTGGTGTAAAGCCAGCATTACTGACACAGCGATCCCTACAATCTACAGTGGTGCTTGAAAGTTTGTGAACCCTTTAGAATTTTCTATATTTCCGCATAAATGTGACCGAAAACATCCTTCCACAGCTTTCCACACAAGTCCTAAAAGTAGATAAAGAGAACCCAGTTAAACAAATGAGACAAAAATATTATGTTTAGTCATTTATTTAGTGAGTAAATGATCCAATATTACATCTTACTGAGTGGGAAAAGTATGTGAACCTCTAGGATTAGCAGTTAATTTGAAGGTGAAATTAGAGTCAGGTGTTTTCAATCAATGGGATGACAATCAGGTGTGAGTGGGCACCCTGTTTTATTTCAAAGTCTGCTCTTCACAACATGTTTGTGGAAGTGTATCATGGCACTGACAAAAGGAGATTTCTGAGGTAATCAGAAAAATAGTTGTTGATGCTCATCAGGCTGGAAAAGGTTACAAAACCATCTCTAAAGAGTTTGGACTCCACCAATACACAGTCAGACAGATTGTGTACAAATGGAGGAAATTCCAGACCATTTCCAGTCCAAGGAGTGGTCCACCAACAAAGATCACTCCGAGAGCAAGGTGTGTAATAGTTGGCGAGGTCACAAAGGACCCCAGGGTAACTTCTAAGCAACTGAAGGCCTCTCTCACGTTGGCCAATGTTAATGTTCATGAGTCCACCATCAGAAGAACACTGAACAACAATGGTGTGCCTGGCAGGGCTGCAAGGAGAAAGCCACTGCTGTCCAAAAAGAACATTGCTGCTTGTCTGCAGTTTGCTAAAGATCACGTGGACGAGCCAGAAGGTTATTGGAAGAATGTTTTGTGGACGGATGAGACCAAAATAGAAGTTTTTTTGGTTTAAAAGAAAAGCATTATGTTTGGAGAAAGGAAAACACTGCATTCCAGCATAAGAACCTTATCCCATCTGTGAAACATGGTGGTGGTAGTATCATGGTTTGGGCCTGTTTTGCTGCATCTGGGCAGGACGGCTTGCCATCACTGATGGAACAATGAATTCTGAATGATATCAGAGAATTCTAAAGTAAAACGTCCAGACATCTGTCCATGAACTGAATTTCAAGAGAAGGTGGGTCATGCAGCAAGACAACGACCCTAAGCACACAAGTCGTTCTACCAAAGAATGGTTACAGAAGAAGAAAGCTCATGTTTTGGAATGGCCAAGTCAAAGTCCTGACCTTAATCCAATGGAAATGCTGTGGAAGGACCTGAAGAGAGCAGCTAATGTGAGGAAACCCACCAACATCCCAGAGCTGAAGCTGTTCTGTACGGAGGAATGGGCTAAAACTCTGAAAATCTGATGTTGTTTTAGGTATTCTTTATGCAGAAATACAGAAAAGTCTGAAGGGTTCACAAACTTAAGCACCACTGTACAATGAGACCAAAACTGAAGACATGGAATCACTGAGAAAAATAAATCCTATATACAAAGAGAGGCATCAATAACTGATTAATAATCAAATCACAGCTCTGTGAATCGTAACCAAATTGTGAGGTGCCTAACGATTCCCTCCCCTACCTAATAACATCCTCAGTCAGTGTAAATGGTTCTGGTTCAAAGTGAAAATGGGGTGAAAGTAGTTGAGGAACAGAAATTAAAGTACAGTGGTACCTCGGTTCTCGATGCATTTTCGCTAGAAAAATGAGTCTCAGTTCCCGGTCGTTTGCTCGGTACTTGGTGCACTGGCTTAAACTTGTATAAGCAAGGGTAATAAAAACCACAAACTATAGCGTCCCTTACTAATCGCCGCTCACGTCTTTGTTTTTTAAAGTTGAAAATGTGAAAAAGACTGTGACACATTCAAAGAAGGGAAATTAAAGAAAGCAAGAGAGGACAGGGAGTTTGAGTGTTTAGACAAAAAAACGTAATTACATTAAAAGTCGCATGTGTGTTTTTCGTGGAAAACAAACAAACAAAAAAAAAAAAAAAACTTTGTGAATAAGCCTCAACAGCTCAGAGATATGTGCAGAACATTCGGCAGCCACATGTGTTGCCTCTCATGGCAGGGCTTCCAACTTCAGCAAGATGCTCACCCAAGCACAGCAAGGGTTTCCCATGAATGACAATTATTTGGCTTAATCAGTCACCAGATTTATCGGCAAACAAGAATTTGTGAGAACAGCTGGGACACCAGCTTCAGCAAACTATGAGTGTGGAGGATCTACAGGCCCAGCTGTGGGCTCAGAGGCATGCCTAGCAGGCAATGATCTCTCACCAAGAGCAGTAGAGAAGCACTTTTACACCCTCTTGTCTTAACCCAGTGTCTAAACAGACCACACCTGTAATCATTTACACATCTACCTGCGACATAACTGCATGCAGCAATACGATTTGGGAGCTTTATTTTTTTGTCAATCAATGTATTTCATGGCACTTCACTGGGAATCCAAAACCTTTTACAAAGTTCTTACAGCAAGGGATATTTACAAAAAATAAACTGCTAATTTAAGAGGGAAACAGCATCACAGCACAATCATAAATTTCTCTGAAGGCACCTTAACACAGGAATAATTACCTTTGAACAGCCTTAGGTCTTCTAAAATCTTTGTCTGAAGAACCGACTTCAGGATCTTCTCAACACCTGAGTAGAACACAATGTGAGTGAATGTAAGTTGAAAGTAAATTAAACTCTATACAGCAACTAAAAGACTATGGGCCTCGTTCATGAAACTATGAATAAATTATGCTTAATCGACATTTCCAAAAACTCTCCGCCAGATTCCTGAACGCTGTGTAAATATCAGCTTTATTAGAAGAACGTGTTCATGTTGATGAATACCAATCGTTAGTAAATGGGTTGCGCGTGCAGGATTCCGTAGAATTAGCATACAATTACCATAATCCATAACCATGAATAACAAATGACCACAATACAACGAAGCCTTTGGAATAAGGAACAGAGCAAGATGTCTCCAAAATGTCTCATAAAAAGCAAAGAAAATACATTCTGATGCCGAAATCGATGTTTTATTGAACAAAGTGCATTCAAATCAACACCCATCTTCAAGTCCACCAATTGGAATTGAGGGACCTAAAAAGTGGCATGCCAGCAAATTACATGTACTGTTTTACCAGAACAGTTCAGGATTTGACTGGACATGAAGCCTGAATCTAAAACAATAAAAAACCTTACCAGCACACTACACATGCCAGCCGGCACTTTTTCAAACGGGCCTCGGCCATTTATGAAAAAGCTCGTTCTGCTTGTATTTCATAAATGTGGTCCCATGTGACTATGGCAATGCCTGGTCAATAACCATTTTGATCAACAACCCGTTTCACAGAATGTAATGCACATTACCTGCACAACCCCAAATCAACATAAGCTGGGATGGTATGGAAAATACAAATAATAAAAAAAACAAAACATGCAGTGTTCCTTAAATTTTAGTTGACTTTTATTTCACTGTAGATG
>JAJAGP010000215.1:269547-339547 GCA_025084515.1 Ancistrus triradiatus | reverse complement strand
GCCTTACTGACTGCCTCCTGAAACTAATACTGTTCGAAGAAATTAGCAGCATTTCCTTTGTATGTGCAAAAGTATAAAATTCAGAAACAAATCTGATCCAAATAAAGTCTAAATCAAATTTTCTGTATTCTCAAATATGTTACGATAGGATAGAGTGCATGGAAAAAAGCAGTTGTCCATCTTAAGTCCATTCCATTTGGCATCTTCACCAGTAATATTCCAACTTTACGTCATCAGGAGACATTCAAAACTGTCAGGATCCACAAACTACAGGTAGTGCTGTGACAGTATTGAGTTTTTTCCTACAGCGATGAAAAAGCACCATATCATCATGGTTGACCTACCCCCCTTTTTCTCATCTTGACATTCCAATAAAATTACCTATGTTAGTATTATCAGAAGTCTTAAGTCTTGGCTCACACAAATAGTGACATGAACATTGGCGACAACTAATAGGTGAGCTCTCCAGCAGCAAACAGGAAATTCTGTGTGTTTCTAAATGGCACTGTAGGTGTAGACCTACAGGTATCTGACCAAATAATGAAAACACTACATTGTACTGTACTACATTTATTGCTAAACAGATTTGGGCTACTTAATGTTTCGCATATTTGATATTTGTCAAGAGTTCTATGCAAACTACTACACTTCGAAGCTCCGCATTTTTGCATTAGTTTGTCAAACGTTATCAATTGACATTTTAAAAAAAAAAGGATTTTTGGTATTTGTGAATTCAAGTCAAATCATCCATGTACGCATCCCGATTCCTCAAAGAATCCTTTTCCCCACCCATAATACATATTATACCACAGTTAGTTCCGACTCGCAATCTGAGAGACGTCTTCCGCCGTGACATTATTGACCATAACGGCACTGTGACCGACGCTCTATAAGTATTAATCCGCGGCACACACGTAACCTGGCACCGACGCCGGCCAGAAAAAGCAGCCAAGTTATAATGAGTAAAACAAAACACTGCCGAAATGAAAGTTATTACTTTATAAATCTCTATTGGTTTTTGAAAACGATATGAATTTGGAAAGATTTAAGCTATAATGACCAACCTGAGCCAAAGGTTTATCACCTTAGGATTTGAAGCGCTGGAAAAGCGAACCGAAGTCAGTACTTTAAATCAATCGTCTCCCGCGCTCGCTCATTAATGGATTTTCACAGCTCGACTGAAGAGCAACGAGACTGAAGATCAGTTTTGGTCCCATCAACAAAAATGACCTGAATCAGCTCCATCCCTCAAAGACGTCGTTTGCTGGACTTAAACTCTGCATCTTTCATTAAACACCATGCACGGCTAATCGGGCGTTCATTGATCTGACAGGTACGTTATCTGTAAGTCCAGCTCTTAGCCCAGAGAAGCTGCTGATACTCTGTAACTCTGCCCTTACATTTCTGACTGATCAGATTAACATTAAGAGCTTCATCATACAAATTTATAATCACTAATCAAACGGGATCCTAGACTTGTTAGAACACCGGGATCTCACTCCGATTTGCTTCAGTCGGTAGAATCTTAGTAACAGCTTGCCTTGTAAACCCGACCCATTTTATTGAATGTAAATAAACTTTCTCTTTAATAAATTAAAACTTACCAATCGATATATTTGTGTTTATTGTCTGAATAATAAACAGTTATGGGTAATTCTGTTCCTAGACTTTCATGTCGCGAGGTAACGAGAGAATGGAACTATATTTTACCTCGCGGAAGGGTGATAAACGTTTTTTAAAATCGTTTTTTCTGTCCTTTTTATCTTAAAATCTAACAATAAATAAAGCAATAAGGCACGAGAGGGTGTGCATTATTGTGAATATATCACAGGAAAGAGGCGTTACGGACCTCCGCTTCGCGTCGGGCCTAACAACACCTCTTTCCTCTGATATATTCAAAATAATGCACACCCTCTCGTGCCTTATTGCTTTATTAAGGAACTTTCAATAATGCAACAGTAAAAGGAATTCAGCAGTCAATACAACAAGAGTGTACTCACAACACACAATTTGTACTGAGCACATTTGACCTCCAAAGTCTGGATCATTTGCCTAGTGCGATCTCAAGTCAAGTTAAAAGCTAAAAGCCCTTTGAGGGTCAAACTCGCCCAGGTGCAGTAAAGGCTGCCTAGTGTGAGTACACCCTTAAACACAATGACAGGAAAAGTGGCAGAGAGAAGCAACACTGATTTTACCAATATCCAATGATACCCCCAAAATGAACTAAAAAAAATACAAACGCAAAGTGGCTGCTAGAGGAGCTAATACATCAAACATGTTCACCATCTATGAGCGCGCCATCCCTCCATGAAGATCAAAGTGTGTGTCCCGACTTTAATCCCTAACCAAAAAGTGTGAATGTTTAAACACTGACTATAAAATGTGCAATTAAAATGGTTCCTCGTCCTTAGTCCGCTCGGCGAGCACGTCACGATGGAACCATGCTCAAAGTTTGCCTGTACATATATATTAAAAACAAATTCATTAAATAAAATCTAAAAAAGATTCCACAGCTACAAGAATCACGTCAGAAATAATCCTCTTTGTCTGTAGTGACAAGTTATTTCCAAGCAACACACTAGTGAAACAGATGTTCACACTAAAGGTGATCAGATACTGACCCAGGCTGGGTTTCTCAAAAAAGATCTGTAATATTAAGATCATCTTAAATGATAAATGTGTTGTATGTGATGCTAGCTCTAACACTTAGCATTGATCTTTAATTTGTGCCAAGAAACAGCAGAGTACATCATAATGAAAATGAGTTGAATACAAAATAGTACAAAAGCACTCCGACCACAACCCAGTTACAACACTGAAACCCAGCTTCTATAATAATACTGTAATATAACACAAAGAATATTTTTCTTCAGGGAGAACTAATACCTTCACATTTTTATGCATTTTCTTGGCAATGCCTACATAATCTCACTTAACATTTCCAATGCATGACCTTTACTTGCAACAGAGTACATTCAGAGTGTGGTATTTGTGTGTGTGTGTGTGTACACACACACACACACACACACACCTGATCAAAATCTTAAGACTAGTTAAAAAAATGCAAGAATTCGCATTTTGCACTATTGGATCTTAAGAACGTTCTAAGTAGAGCTTCACAATGCTAAAAGAAGAAATCAGCGCAAAAGACAAAAAGTTTTGAGCAGGGAATTTTTGGAAAACTGCCTTTACACTCAAACATGATTTTTTCAGCTGATCAAAAGTTTAAGACCATAGCCTTTAAAAGCCAAAAGCTGCGCAAAAATTTAGATTCCATGCCATTTTCTGTCAAGTATTTACACTGTCAAGACTTCCTGATGGCAAAAGCGAAAAAGCTCACTGACTTTGAACGTGGTAGTATTGTTGAGCTGCATAAGCAAGGCCTCTCACAACGTGCCATCGCTGCTGAGGTTGGACGCAGTAAGACAGTCATTTTGCATTTTTTAAATGACCCTGAGGGTTATGGAACAAAAAGTCAAGTGGTAGACCCAAAAAAAATTTCACCAGCGCTGAGCCGCAGGATCCGATTGGCTGTCCGTCAAGACCCGGGACGATTCTCTACCCAAATTAAGGCCATTACTGGTGCTGACTGCAGCCAAAACCATCAGACGGCATCTACGAGGGAAGGGCTTCAGAAATAAAAAAAACGTCTTCAAAAGCCACGTCTTCTTCAACGCCACAAAATTGCCCGTTTGGACTTTGCAAGGGTGCACCAAACATGGGACATTGAAAGGTGGAAGAAAGTTGTCTTCTCTGATGAGAAAAAATTTAACCTTGATGGGCCTGATGGCTTCCAACGTTACTGGCATGACAAGGAGATCCCACCTGAGATGTTTTCTACACGGCACAGTAGGGGGGCTCCATCATGATTTGGGGTGTGTTTTCTTTCAATGGAACAATGGAGCAGGTTGTGCACTGGCGTCAAACAGCAGCTGGCTATGTGAAGATGTTGCAGCAGGCATCCCTCATGGCTGAGGGCCCTCGTCTGTGTGGTAATGACTGGGTTTTTCAACAGGACAATGCTGCAGTTCACAATGCCCGCCTGACAAAGGACTTCTTCCAGGAGAATAACATCACTCTTTTGGACCATCCGGCGTGTACCGTGATCTAAATAAGATTGAGAACATTTGCGGATGGATGGCAAGGGAAGTTTACAAAAATGAACATCAGTTCCAGACAGTGGATGCCCTTCGTGAAGCCATCTTCAACACCTGGAGCAACGTCCCCACTAGCCTCTTGAAAACACTGGCATCGAGCATGCCTAAACCATTGTTTGAAGTGATCAACAAGAATGGTGGAGCTACTCATTACTGAGTCCTTTTTTTGACACTTTGATTTCTGTTTTGAGGGGGTTTTCGGGGTTTTTTTGAGCTATGGTCTTAAGCTTTTGATCAGCTGAAAAAATCATGTTTGAGTGTAAATGCAGTTTTCAAAAAATTCCCTGCTCAAAACTTTTTGTCTCTTGCGACGATTTCTTCTTTTAGCATTGTGAAGCTCTACTTAGAACCTTCTTAAGATCCAATAGTGTAAAATGCGAATTTTTGCCATTTTTTAACTGGTCTTAAGATTTTGATCAGGAGTATGTATATGTATGTATGTATGTATGTATGTATGTGTATATATATATATATATTATATATATCCTATATATATATATATATATATATAGTCTATATCTCTATATATATATATATCTCTATGATGAGATGCGAGAGAGCGACGAGAGCGCCGAGAGAGGAGCGCGAGAGAGAGAGAGAGAGAGAGAGAGAGTCCCTATATAATTATTCAGTTAAACAAAAATCATTCTGTATTCATTCCTTCAAGAGTCACTGTAACTGTTAATAATAACTGAAATACCGTGGTATTTTGAGACAGTTGCAACCCTAATCAACATTTTTCAGTCATAAGAACATGAAGGCATGCTAACATGGACCGCTGGCTAAAACAAAGCTACATCATCTGACGGGGAACCCAAAAGAATTAGAACACCCACAGCAGTGCTAGCGATGATGATTTGTGTTGCCGTTAACAACACTAATCCGGAGTGAGGTACCTGAAACAAGGCGAAGCAGAACATTAAAATAATGGAAAATGAACACTGCTCTGCCTTCTACCAGTCGATGTCAGAAAACGTCAACTTTAAGACACCATTCAGATGTTCCACATACAGAAGCCTTAAAACAAAAGTGTGTGGCAGATTCACCAAAGAATGTGATGCCTAACACCACTGAAGTAGGCAATGGCAGCGTGAGGTGCTTCTCAAAACCCCTTACTTTAAAGCAGAAAACGAATCGGTAATTCAAAATTTGGCCATCTGGTTAAATTCATGAAAGAGATGGCATGTCCTTCTTTCAAAAACCTCAACACAAGACACCTCAAGTTATGGAAGCAGCTGTCAGAAATGCACCAAGCTACTGCAAGTACCCTTGTGGAGGATGCTGACAAGGCTGTGCTAAAAAGTCCTGTGTTTTCCTTAATACTGGATGTGTCCACAGACGCCAGTAACATGAAGCAACTCATTACATACGTAAGGTACATGGACGATAACAGTAAAATAAAACTGTTCAAGACCTCTGAGACTGCAAATGTAAGCACAAAGACTATTTTTGCAATGTGAAGCAATTGCTGACAGTGCACTGTACAGCTCATTATCGCACCCAGATCTGTGCAATAGAGAAAAAGCAGGAATTGAAGTAACTTTTTTGTATTTTTTAGCACTTCCGCTGTCAGAAGTAACAATGAACTTAATGAATTGAGGAACCAATTAGATGAGCCCCAGCTGAAGTTTACCCAACCACATACAGTAGAGGGCAGGGGACTGTGGTAGCCTAGCGGTTAATGTACTGGACTTTGGACCAGAAGGTCCAGGGCTCAAATCCCGCCTCTGCCAAGCTGCCAATATTGGGTCCTTGAGCAAGACCCTTAACCCATAATTGCTTGGATTGTAAGACTGTACCAATTGTAAGTCGCTCTGGATAAGGGCGTCTGCTAAATGCTGTAAATGTAAAAAATGTAAATGGAGATGCATCACGATGCAGACCTGGACGATTCGGCACCGACTCAAAGGTCAAAACATTGTTTTAAAACATAAATCGATAGCAATGTTGACAAACAAACACGAAATATGAAACACGAAAGTCAAAAGTTCAGCACCACCTGGAGAGTCTGTTGGGTGCATATAACAGAAGAGAGGATGATAGCAACTGCTGCTAACGGTAACAGGGACTCAACAAGTATGAACAAGCGATGTCAAAGCTTCCACCCAACTCGGAAAAGGTAAAGCGAATTACAAACTCTGTCATAACATTTATTGCCAGGGATTTGCATCCATATTCAGTCATTAAGAACCAGGGCTTATGCGTTCTGTTGCACAATTTGAAGCCGTGATACACTGTCCAGCCTCAAAGATATTTCATGCTAATCATACAGTAGAAGACTGAAAAGACTGACATCCTCTCACATCAAAGCACAAGTCAGTTTTCAGTCACAGACTACGCTTCTGCAAAGGCTGGAGATCGTGCATGGTTGCTGATTTCATGATTCCCACTAGCTTCATTTTGAGATCATTTCAAACCTTTTGAATAAAAACACCTAATAATAAAAAACAGCATAGTCAGCCACACAGGCTGCAAAATAAACAAAGTGGCTTAAGCCCTGTAGTTGCATTTCAAAATCAAATGTAAACAACACAATTCATTATTTATGGACAGTATTACACTTATTTCAATGCTTGAATTTTATATATTTAATATAACTTTCCTTACATTTCGGAGTGCAGTAATTTGAATAAAACTACATCCAAAACAATAAATAGTCCAAATCCATTTAGATATAAATGTAGTACACCAAAATGTTGTGTTTCCATTACTTGGTCAGATACCTGTAGGCCTATACCTACTGAACTGTAAAAATCACCTTTTCCTGCCATCCAATTAGTATTGACACTGAAATCGCTTGAAAAGTCGTTTGGTGTAAGACCGGCATTACTGACACAGCGATGCCTACAACCTACTGTGAGATCAAAACCAAAGACATGGAATCACTGTGAGAAAAATAAATCCTGTATAGAAAAAAAAGGCATCAATAAGTGATTAATTATCAAATCGAATCATGAGGTGCCTACTGCTTCCCACTCCTAAATACACTAGATGTCAATTCAGAATGCTGTGTACATCACGCCCTGGAGCACATAGCTGTGTCCAGCGCTCATGACTCATAGCCAAAGGTCTATTGACCGCTGTCAGACTGTTCTACTCTGTGGCCCTATGTCACATGATAAAGGATGTACTTATGCATGTGGCCCTTCACTCAAAGCATTTTCAAAGAGACCTGGACTTATCCACAGTGCAGCCGATGGCTTAAGGTACCAAAAAGGCAACGATAATTGTCATCATAGCTACACTTCAACTATGAGAGACAAAATAGGAAATAAAAATCCAGGAAATCACATTGTAGGATTTTTAAAGAATTTCATTGTAAATTATGGTGGAAAATAAGTATTTGGTCAATAAATTTGGTTCAACTCAATACTTTGTAACATAACCTTTGTTGGCAATGACAGAGGTCAAACGTTTCCTGCAAGTCTTCACCAGGTTTGGCACACACTGTAGCTGGTATTTTTGGCCCATTTCCTCCATGCAGATCTCCTCTAGAGCAGTGATGTTTTTGGGGCAACACGGACTTACAACTCCCTCCACAAAATTTTCTATGGGGTTGAGGTCTGGGAGACTGGCTAGGCCACTCCAGGACCTTGAAATGCTTTTTACGAAGCTCTCTGGGGCAAACTTCAGACGGACCTGGACATGTACTGGCTTAAGCAGGGGGACACGCCTGGCACTGCAGGATCTGCCCCTCTCGGCGTAGTGTGTTTTAATGATGGTAGCCCTGTTGTTACTTTGGTCCCAGCTCTCTGCAGGTCATTCATCAGGTCCCTCAGTGTAAGTTCTGGGATTTTTGCTCACCGTTCTCATGATCATTTTGACCCCACGGGATGAGATCTTGTGTGGAGCCCCAGATCGAGGGAGATTATCAATGGTCTTGTATGTCTTCCATTTTCTTACAATTGCTCCCACAGTGGATTTATTCACACCAACCTGCTTGCCTATTGTAGATTCACTCTTCCCAGCCTGGTGCAGTTCTACAATTTTCTTCCTGGTGTCCTTCAACAGCTCTTTGGTCTTGGCCATGGTTGAGTTTGGAGTCTGACTGTTTGAGGCTGTGGACAGGTGTCTTTTATACAGATAACGAGGTCAAACAGATGCCATTAATACAGGTAACGAGTGGAGGACAGAACTCTACTTATTTTCCATCATGATTTACAATCAAATCCTTTAAAAATCCTACAAGGTGATTTCCTGGAATTTTTTTTCTCTCATTTTGTCTCTCATAGTTGAAGTGTACCTATGATGAAAATTACAGACCTCTCTCATCTTTCTAAGTAGGAGAACTTGCACTATCAGTGGCTGAATAAATACTTTTTTGCCCCACTGTATGTAGGATCATAGACAGACGAAATTGACAGAAGAGTCCCTGATGACATGATGGATATTCTGGCATGGAACATGGTGATGGACCAAAAAAAAGCCATCTTGGCAAAACAGTCACCTGAGAATTTCTATAGTGCAGACAAACTTGAAAACACACTTGTTGTTTAATGTAAATACAGACAAAGCTCGGTCAGAGTTTGCAATTTTAAAGCAAGTCATGGTTTCCAGTGACTTGTATGCTTCATTTTCCTTTCAACGATTTACAGGGACTGTGTTACATGAACGTAGAGGTGCATTCACTAAAATGGAGGAAATCTAGGATAGCTATGATCATTGCAAGTGAGTTGTGCGAACATGAATTCAACAGCTTGAAAAGATAACCAGGTAGAGAATGCAACGTGCACATGGATTCCCCAAAACAAATTCCTACTCCCTCAATAGTAATGTGCTATATATAGAGAGAATATTTAGTTGACCAAGTAGTACTCAAAACACAACTGAAATCTAACACCTCATCATGAACACAATGCAGCAGTGGTCTCAAAAACAAACCGGCGAGTGGCTGAGCCATGTTTAAAGCTCCATACACACATGAACTGAATTCTAAATGGAAGTTAGTAAGAGCATTGTGCTGTTTGTGTGTGGCTGTGTTTATGCCACTGTCGCTGTTGTACGCTGCACAAGTGTAAGTGTGTTCGGCATAGAATCAGTTATCATCGGTTAGGGTGGATCACACAAAACCAGCCAATTCCAGTCACCGACCGACTGAATGGTGAATCTCAACTTGCAACTGATCCAATCAATTGTGTGTTTGGGAAATTCTTCAAGGACCCAACAGTGGCAGCTTTGAGGGGTTTGATACTAGGACCTTCTAGCCATAGTCCAGCACCTTAACTACTAAACTACCACAGCCCATGTTTCGTTTATAACTTCGGAGCATGAAAACAGAAATGAAAAAGATGCATCCCTAAATACCATACGCAAACTCAGAACTGGAAATGCCAAAAATACAAATCCAAAGCATATTCTGCTTACAAAATATTTGCTTTTTCAAAAACATGTATGTTAATTGACATCTCACATGAACAATGTCTACACATCACTCATCTCATGTCCACCGATGCCCTGAAATGATTCCACACAGCCGATATTGTCTTGACCTGCTGCTTTAACGTGTCTGCACTGACAGTGAAAAAAGTGTTTTAGATTACTCTCGTTTTATTACCATTCAAGTTATTTGTGAAATATTCGACTTTACCACGTTTAAAATTTCCATGCCTGCTGAGTTCATGATGATTTCATCCCAGAAACGCCACTTCGTCCAAAGCATCTCAGTGCAACTGCAATGACTGAGTTTAAAAGGCTGATAAGCTCTAGGCAAAAAAACTACAGTAACTTTACTCTGCATTTCCAAGAAGCGCGCACCCTGTGTGCGCGCTCACGTGCCTGTGGCTAGTTAGCGACAAAGCTATAGCTTCCTACACAGGAACTGAACCCAGTTTGTGACCAAGGCAATGAAATAAATTCACTAACAACTTAATGATAGCGGACACACTATAACCTGGGGTGATATGGCTCTGACATGCTGCATAACGACGACTGCTAAGCGACAAAAGCGTCGCGCTAAACCGACAAAAAGCGCAAGAACCGCTGCTGACGGCTTTAGCTTGGCTAGCGTTTTACTATTTGGGCCAGTTTTTATGAGACATGCACACCCGAAAGCAACTAAATGCATCATTAACCGTGGCAGTGTGACAGTCTTACCCACACAGTCAATGAGTTTATTCCGCCACGAGTCCAGTTCTTGACGCACACCGCGCTTTTCGTTGCTACAAATCCGCCGTTTGCACGAACTCGCCATTTTTTAACTGTTCGAAATTTGTCTGGAACGCGCATGCTCAGTGCACACGTCACGTCATGCACAGACGTCACTCACGCTGTGACATGCATGGTGTCTAGAACGGCACTGAAATAACTGCACACTCTGCTACAACGTAAAGTGTTGTTTTGTTTTTTGTTAGCCTCCTTTGTCATTTCAGACAGTCCGAACACATTTAGGTGAAGAACAATGTACAACTAGACTGTTTACAGATAAATGTATCCCACACCAAAACAACTCTACTAACAGTAACCTACTGTGTGTTGCGTGATGTTCACCTACATACTCATCAATTCAGCATCCCATGGTGACTAGTATGCTCACTACACCAGCTGGCTGCTTGTGACCATCATAATCAGTAGCATTGTGTTCCATGCTTGAGATCATGCTCACCAAAACAGCATATGCTGCTGACCAATTGTGGTGACACCCGTAATCCATCCATTCTGATTCATTGTTTTAATAGATTTATAAAATAATAATAATAATAATAATAATAATAAGTTTTACGTTTAAAACTCAAAATTCTCCTGTAGAAATGCACTGACAGAATATTCAGATTCAAATTTCAAGTAACAAAATTCAAATTTTAACTGAAAGAGATGCTGTCACCCCAGAGCACACAGAGACACAGGGTGTCTGAATTCGCACCCTATTTACTATTTAGTGTCCTATTTAGGGTGTCGTCCATGTTGTAGGGTTGTCCGAACTCCCAGTGGACAAATCAATTCCTTATATAGTACACTACTTTGTTACCCATAATGCATCATAAATGTAGTGGACAACTTACGGACTAATGTACCACAATGCATAGTGATGTCCTTCGACTTTACTCAGCAAAGATGAAGGGTAAATCCGAAACCACCGGAGTGACGATTTTCGTGTGCAAATATTCAGTGGTGTGAAAAAGTGTTTGCTTGCTTCCTAATTTCCCATTTTTTTGCATGTTTGTCACACTTAAGTGTTTCGGAACATCAAACCAATTTAAATATTAGTAAAAGACAACACAAGTAAACACAAAATGCAGTTTTTAAATGTAGGTGTTTATTACATGTAGGTGTTTATTTAATATTAAGGGAGAAAAACATCCACACCTACATGAAACAGTGATTGCCCTCTAAACCTAATAACTGGTTGGGCCACCCTTAGCAGCAACAACTGCAACCAAGCGTTTGCAATAACTTTTGGCCGCTCATCTTTGCAGAATTGTTGTAATTCAGCCACATTGGAGGGTTTTTGAGCATGAACGGCCTTTTTAAGGTCATGCCACAGCATCTCAGTAGGATTCAGGTCAGGACTTTGACAAGGCCACTCCAAAGTCTTCATTTTGTTTTTCTTCAGCCATTCAGAGGTGGACTTGCTGGTATGTTTTGGATCATTGTCCTGCTGCAGAACCGAAGTTCGTTTCAGCTTGAGGTCACGAACAGATGGCCGGACATTCTCCTTCAGGACTTTATGGTACACAGCAGAATTCATAGTTCAATTTATCACAGCAAGTCTTCCAGGTCCTGAAGCAGCAAAACAGCCCCAGACCATCACACTACCACCACCATATGTTACTGCTGCTATAATGTTCTGTTTCTGAAATGCTGTGTTACTTTTACGCCAGATGTAATGGGACACACACCTTCCAAAGTGTTCAACTTTTGTCTTGTCAGTCCACAGAATGTTTTCCCAAAAGTCTCGGGGATCATTAAAATGTGTTCTGGAAAAATTGAGATGACCTTTAATGTTCTTTTTGCTCAGCAGTGGTTTTCATCTTGGAACTCTGCCATGCAGGCCATTTTTGCCCAGTCTCTTTCTTATGGTGGAGGCATGAACACTGACCTTAACTGAGGCAAGTGAGGCCTGAAGTTCTTTGGATGTTGTTGTGGGGTATTTTGTGACCTCTTGGATGAGTCATCGCTGCGTTCCTGGGGTAAATTTGGTTGTCCGGCCACCCCTGGGAAGGTTCACCACTCTTCCATTTTTTTTTGCCATCTGTGGATAATGTCTCTCACTGTGGTTCACTGGAGTCCCAAAGATTTAGAAATGGCTTTTTAACCCTTTCCAGACTGATAGGTCTCTATTAGATCTTTCTTTCTCAATTGTTCCTGAATTTCTTTGGATCTCAGCATGATGAGTAGCTTTTAAGGATCTTTTGGTGTACTTCACTTTGTCAGGCAGGTCCTATTTAAGTGATGTCCTGATTGAGAACAGGTGTGGCAATAATCAGGCCTGGGTGTGGCTAGAGACAGTGAACTCAGGTGTGATAAACCATAGTTAAGTTATGTTTTAACAAGGGAGGGGGGGCAATCACTTTTTCATACAGGGCCATGTAGGTTTGGGTTTTTTATTCTCCCCTAATAATTAACACCAAAATAGGGAAATCAGGAAAAAATTAGGAAATCAGGAAGGGGGCAAATACTTTTTCACACCACTACCCTCAGTGTCCTGTTACATCTTCTGGTACTTAAACATACACTCAATCACACACATACCAATTACATTACACACTCACACACGATACACACACACACACAAATGCATATGTGACAAAAAAATTATGGGACACAAACCCACACATGGCCAGAAGTATTGGGACTTATACTTATCTGTTTAGAATAGAATACAATAGAATTGAAATGAATCTTTATTCTCACGATATGCAAGTACAATGTTGTTTTGCATGCCCCAATATAGGTAATAACAGTAATAGACAAAAAATAGCAGCAGTAGTAGTCATCACTGCAGTATACAAAATAAGTAATTAACCTCTAACCTAATCTCAGAAGCCTGAGATTCAATAGCGGTGAGAGTGGCAGAGGTGGTCAGCAAAACGCCTGACATTCTTAGATGTTCTGAGCGTCACTGAGCCTTCCAGCAGTCCATGGGTTGCACTGGCCATGCTGGTTTGTTTTCTGTGTGGACTACCTCTGTTTATATGCCATTACTAAACCAGACTCATGCCCATTGCTGCATACAGATTACACACTGGGTCAGGTTGCCGAGTCATGATGGTTCAGCTTGCTAGATCTCTAAAGCAACTATTGGTAGGTGGTACTCCTATGATGCTTGTGAACAGACACCAGCTTTGATTAGGGATTGGCTTTGGCAGTTCACCATCATGCCATTCAGACTCTCTAATGCACCAGATGATGATGGTTGATGATCAAGAGAATACTGTGTCATTTACATAGAAGACCTGCTCTCAAGGCTCTTTGCTGCATTGGCCCATTTCTACTTTAGCTGGCCATACTCGCATCACTTCTCATATTTGGCACTGGCCAAGACTTTCTGGAAGACGATTTTCCTTTCAGATTGTTCTGTCTGAGATCTGGTGACTTCCTGTCCAGCTCCTGTCAAACACATTATAATGGAATCATAAATATGCAGATAAGACCAAAGCGCCAACTAAACTAACTGAACAGAAAGAAAAGGATCCTTTGTGGAGTATTTTTTAAAATTGATTGATATCTGAATTTTCTTTTAGTAGATGTTTAGCCCTGATATTTTTAACACACTGCATGATGAATAAGAAAACAATGATATGTGCATGATGTAAACAGTATTTGAAGAGAACTACAGGGGACAGGGAATGTGGGAGATGATTATTGAGATCATTATGATTGACCATTATTCTTTTCATTCATATTACTCTCTATTACCTGTAACCAGAGATGTAGTGAGAATGTGTAATCATATAAGTAGAAATGTAGTGAAGTCAACAAAGCCAAGAGCACAGTGGTTTGTCATTCTGGAAACTAATTCAAGTTATGTACAAGAGTGCCTGAATTGGGGGTGAAGGTTATCAGGACCCCATGATAGGACACCTGAGTGGCTGACTATTGGCATGACACGTACTGGGCTCTGTGACAACAAATTTCCTTTTGCTAAGCAGCTGGGTCCGGGCAGATACATGGGTGTGTAGTGAAGGTCCCACCTGTGTCTTGTTGATGGAACTGTGGGAGTTCTCGTGCTTGTTGGTGAATCAAACGATCCTCTCAACTGGTGGTTTGGAGCCTGTTCGTCCTGTGTGCGTGCCCTCACAGAACCACTGTTCACAAGACCTTGTAACAGCTATGTCATAACGGTGTAAATGGTGGGCAATTTGTCAAAATGACCAGTCTGCTTCTCTGAGTCCAATGATTGGCACCCTGTCAAAATCTGTCAACTGGGCAAAATGTCTTTGAGTGCGTCATAGAGGCATGTCTAGCAGTGAACGATTTTTCACCAAGAGGTACACTACTCAAAAGTAGCCCCTGAGAGGCTTTTTATATAAGCAGTGGGGGAAGCACTTTTACACCCTCTTGTGGCAACACCCAGTGCCTAGTCAGACCACATCTGTAATCATTTACATATCTGCATGAGACAGAACATTATTTTTTTTATCAGTGACCTGTATGTTGAATTTCCATGACATCTTATCATCTGAACCTTAACAAATACATTGTATTACATATTGCTGTAAAATTACCTACCTCCTCCAAAGCCAATGAAACAAGGTCCTTTGAAACGTGTATGTTTATTTGTTGTTAATTAGAGAACCTGCTAGCTGTGTGCCAACATTATTTAAAAATAGTAGTTATAATGGTAGAGTTTGACTTGTTTGGCTTCTATAACAATATGCAAATAAAAAGAAGCACAACTGACATACAGTTACTCCAGAATTATCTAATCTGTCAGTTATGTTCCGTCTTGCCTTCTCTGAATCAGCTTGCCAAAACCAGTTTCTAAACACACAAGCACATTTCTGTAGAACACATGCTTTAATTCATAAGTTGCTAGTCTATAATCCATGCTGCTGACATTTAGATGCAAGCATTTCTCTAAATTTGAGTATAAATGAAATGCCAAATAAACTGGTAATGCAGAATCTTGTTATAATACACTGGGATAATTACACAAAGTTACTTGGAGCTGCTATGTCATTCTGTAGGTACCTGTAGAGCTGAAAAAGAATAATAAAAATACACAAAACCACACAAAACCAGGGATAATGGGTGAATGAGGCCCTTCACAGGGCTGCCCCATAACAACAAGAGCAACAGGAGTTACAGAATCAACACAAGCCAGGACCAGAACTAAACCAACAGACAACAGACAAAGAAAGTGAAGCAGAGGAAGAGGTTAAATGGGGGATGCACAGTTGACTGTAATTAAGTAGCAGAGAAAAGGGTCAGAAGGGAGCTATGGAGGATGAAGTAGATCCCGTGCTGCTCCTGGTGCCTATTATCCTTACACTTCTAAAATACTCTTCTTGGTCATTACATGTGGTTCATTGTTTCTTTCTTATTAGTGGGACCTGGGCCTTCCTGGTCATTGCATTTACATTTATATTTACAGCATTTAGCAGACGCCCTTATCCAGAGCAACTTACAATTGATACAATTCTACAATCCAAGCAATTGTGGGTTAAGGACCTTGCTCCAGGACCCAAAAGTGGCAGCTTGGCAGAGGTGGGATTTGAACCCTGGACCTTCTAGTCCAGTACCTTACCCGTTAGGCTACCACAGTCCCATTGCAGGCACCTGTCCCTTCCTATTTTTAACATGTGCCATGTGCTTCTTTGCCGTAACCGGTGCTTGATTCTCCCAGGTCAATACATGGGCTTCATCTTTCTTGATCATTACTCAACCTGACCCTTCTTGGTTATTACAGGCACGTGAACTGCCCTTGTCCTTACAGGTGGCCTGACCCACCTGACTCTTCCAGGTCATTATAGGTGCCTGACCATTCCTGCTCATAATTTTGCAGTTAGAATTGAATATATCCTTGACATTGGCATGTGCAGGTAATTACTGAATGAACAAGGTACTGAATGTTAATAATTCATCTGAGAGTGATCAGAGTATTTTGGCTCATTATTGATCAGAATTATTTAATAATTTACAATTGTGACATCTTTTTTTCAACAGTCCAAAGGCATGCTTTAGGTTAACTGATTAGGCTAAAGTGGACCTAGTCTGTGGGTTACATGTATGAGTGTGTGTGCACCCTACAATGGATTGAACGCCCTGTCTAGGATTACTCCTGCCTTGCTCCCTATGCCGCCGGCTAAGGACCGGTTTAAGCGGTTAAGAAAGTGAATTAATGTTTTTTCAACATTAATATGTTTATTGCTATTGGTTTAACACTAATCAGAATGACAGTGAGATGCAATTCCGTGTTGTGTTAATTTTTCACCATTGGGCGGCAGCAAAAAAAGCGCTCCAATACAACAGGTGGCGATATCTAGCGTTGTGTTTTTATTTTCATTCCTTTATCAAAAGAATGAAGAATTGTAATCACATGGCGCTCTGTGCGATGTGTTGGTGGAACTTTTAAACATAAATTTATCTTCAAATGATACACCAGTGGTCTTTAGATAAGCGTGACAGAAGTAATGGTTTAGAATCGAATCAAGTTAGAAAAGCTTTCTTAGAATATGTGACTGTAATTAACAAATCCTTTCAGAATTAATGTGTTTTAACATCGAAGAAATGAAGAACCGAAGTGGTGGTTATATGGACCAACGGCTCAAACAGAGAATCGAACAGGTGAGCTGGTTAAAGCGCTGCTTGCAGACACTGAGAGTTTTAGTGAGTAGGCTGTATTTTAAAAGTCATTTTTGCCTTATAGAAGTGCACTCCTGTCGGTGTGAAATGATGTCTTCTGCACTCGATTGAGTGACCAGTCTTTAGATTGAGCTAGTTGAGATTCTACTCCTTTCGGAAAATAAACCACTTACTATTTTGAGAGACAAATGTAAACTATTGATCTGATGTACACGTGTGATAGATAAACAAATGTCTTTGAATTATTCCAGTATCTGAAATCCAACAACAGTCGCTATGTGGATATATCTGCAATGGCTACAGACCTTCAGGGACAGTACAGGTGAGTTTGGATACATTTGTACAGTTGCATAGCATCCGATTTTTACACAAGTACTAAAGTAGATGAAGAGAACCCACTTAAACAATTGAGACACAATATTTAATCTTTCTCATTTCTTTATTGAGCAGCTTTACGAAATATTTGTGAGTGGCAAAGCATCTGAACCTCTTGCTTTCAGTATCAGGTGTGACCCCGTTCGTGCAGCAACAATTGTAAATAAATGTTCCTGGTAACTTTACCAATCCTACACATGAGCATGGAGACACTTTAGTCCAATCCTTCATACAGAACAGCTCTGGGATGGTGGTGGGTTTTCTTGCTTGAACATCTTGCACAACATTACTATTGTTATGTGGTCCAGAGCTCGACTTGGCCGTTCCTACATATGAACTTTAGGCTATTTTTAAGTAATATTTGGGTAGCATGAGTTGTGTGTTTAGGGTCCTTGTCTTGCTGCGTGATCCACTTTCTCTTGAGATTCCCATCATGGACAGATATCCTTTAGAATTTGCTGGTGTAATTCAGAATTCCTTGTTCCATCAATGATGCTACACATTGTTTGAGTACTTTAAGCCACATAAAGCTTTGTTCATGTTAAGTGTTTCAGACTGTCCTGGCTAATGCAGCACTTGCGCTAGGAGACAGCAGTCGGTCAAACTCGGTACAGTGCTGAAGCATTTCATGCTGGTGCTTCAGGTGTTTTGCCATTTTGCCAGTTACCCTATACTTTTGGTGTGTTCTTTGTTGGTTGACCGCCCTGGGGGAGGGTAGCAGTGGTTTTGAATTTCCTCTGTTTGTTCCCTGTAGATTGGTGGGATCCAAACTCTTTAGAGATGGTTTTGTAATGTTTTCCAGCTTGATGAGAATCAACAATCCTTTTCTGAGGTCCTCAGAAATGTCTTTTGTTCGTGCCATGATACACTTCCACAAACATGTTGGGAAGAGCACACTTTGATAGATCCCTGTGCTTTAAATACAAGAGGATGCCAACTCACACCTGGTTGACATCCCACCGGTTGAAAACACCTGACCTCTAAATTCACCTTCAAATTAATTGCTAATCCTAGAAGTACATATGCTTTTACCATTCATAGATGTGTAATATTGGATCATTTTCCTCAACAAATAAATGAAAAAGTACAATATTTTTGCCTCAAATGTTTAATTGGGTTCTTTATATCTGCGTTTAGGTCTTATGTGAAAATTTTGAGTTATGTGAAGTTTTAAGTGATATTAAAAATTAAAATTGTAAAGAGTTCACAAACTCGAGAATCACTGTATACATTTGCATGGTTTCTCCTAATAATTAAAAGCAATGCCGTCATGACATTAACATTAATTTTCACAGGATGGATTATGGTCGGAGAAATAAAACCGCATTTAGGATTCAAGTGGAAAAAGGTACATTTTAATCCCTGCATTGTTGACTCATTTGCACCTGACTGTCTGTTTCAAGCTGTACCAACTCCAAATATCAATGAACTATAAAGAGGTTACATTTGACCTCTGTTAATGTAATGCATGCTTAGAGAAAAAAAACTGCCTGTGGCTGCCCCTGTTTGTGTAATTAGAGAAGGGTGTTAAGTTTGTACTGTAGCTGACTTTAATGAACTTCTGCCAAATTCCTGACTACTGTTAACATATTTTAGGGGATCTGATTATGATATCATAGTATTTGACTGCAGCATAAAAGTTCAAATTAAATGGGGGACTGGAGTGCCTCAGCAGTCTAATGTGCTGACTCGCCACCACCGTGAGCTGGCCTGGCATCCCAGCAGTGCCTTTCCAGAGGCTTGGGCTTGATGGTCTGCTCTTGGTCAGCAGCGTGAGTACCTACTGACAATGGTTCGAAGAGGGACAAACTAGAGGGAGGGTGTTGGTGTCTAGGGCTCTCATACACGGCAGCATTGAATCCTGTCTGGTCTGAATGGAAACAAGAGCTGCTGTGGTACAAGTTACAGAAATATTTAATGCTGGTGATGGGAGGAGTGTGTAACAACACACAGTTCAGCGACCCTTGCTGAATATGGGGCTGTCTGTAATCACAGACCAATCTCACCATCCTAACCCCTGTCTACTGTCAAATCATGTGCACAGTCTGGTACATGTGCATTGTGTATCTGTGGAAGTGATGAGCACAGGATCCACTGTGAGAAGACAACGAGTTGGTGAATGGAGTGTGATGCTCAGGATAATGTTCTACAGGGAAACACTTTCATGTGGTATTCAAGTGGACAATAATTAGATGCGTAACACCAACCTAAACATTGTTACAGTCCAGCCAGTTTCAATATTTTGGGTGAAGAACCCCAATTCTACTTTTGAATGTGTAGTAAACGTTTTCTGAATGCTGTTTTATATTTTAATAGACTCACAATGAAGGTTTCTTTTTTTTAATAACATTATACATGTTATGTAGTGCACAGAGTAATATGCAGTGAGTCTGGTCTCTCAACTTTGGAGGAGAAACACTTGGCCAAAAGAGCAAGACCCAGCCAGGAGGATGAGGGGTAAGTGATGGTAGTAGTGTGTTCCTGTTTTGACCCGACACAGACCTAGCAAATCACCTAGTAGAAACCGTCGAAAGAAACACCTCCATACTAAACTCCTTACCCGAGTTTCAAACCATCCACCTTCAGCAAGAGTTGAAAGAACACAACTTCTTTCCTGACAACTTGGACCCATACACCTGAGCATTCTCAATAGAGGAGCTCTAAAATTCACTATAGTCTATTGACATGGCATTGGATCTGATCATTATAGCCATCTAATAAATGGAAAT
Source organism: Ancistrus triradiatus (assembly GCA_025084515.1). Taxonomy (NCBI): domain Eukaryota; kingdom Metazoa; phylum Chordata; class Actinopteri; order Siluriformes; family Loricariidae; genus Ancistrus; species Ancistrus triradiatus. The sequence continues at coordinate 319,542 of JAJAGP010000215.1, read as the reverse complement.
TTTTTTGTGCTTAAATTCTTCTCAGAGTCCCTTGTCAGAAATGGTCGAGTTTTAGGCTTTGCTCTCTAATTTTTCTGTCAATATTCATCTCGACTCTCTGGCACAGCCTGACATTTAAACATTAAGTTTCCAAAGTTTGACGTTGTGACGGTGACATCAGTTTGGTGTACTTGGTTTTGGCTGTAATGTCAAACACATTTTGGAATAGGGTGGCACAGTGGGTAGCACTGTCACCTAACAGCTAGAAGGTCCTGGGTTTGATCGATCTGAGTTCTTTCGTTACACTAAATTGGCCGTAGTGAGTGTGTGTGCGCCCTGTCTAGGGTCGTTCCTGCCTTGCAACCTATAAAAACTGTGAAGATCCACGCACCCAAGATTTTCACTCACCTGCACACCTGTGTAAAAGTGACATGCCAATAAACATGATTGATTGATTGAGGTTTAAAGAAAACTAATGACTGACAAAGTTTAGGAATAATTACGGTAATTGACTCCACAGAATGCTTTGGTAATGCCTGTACATGAAACACATTTAGTTATGCTCTAGAAAAAATAATATTCTTTTCTTTTTTTTATTTTAAGGGAAGGCACAAGTGAACTGAGTGACAGCACAGACAGTGATGATCTTTCTGAACAAGAGGTGAGTGAGTAAGCATACTATGACCCTCTGTAAAAATCCACATTTCATTATCTGGTTATACTTTAAAGTAAGCACCATTAGATTTAAGTACTTTGTGTTTAATTGCCTTATTTAAATTCACAAATGTAGATCAAAAAGTCATTGTGCTTTCATTATTTCAGAATTTTGTTACTTTTTACGTGAAGCATCTTGATTAACCCACACAACTGATTTTTTTTTTCTACTCAGCAGGATAACAATCACATGAACAACTCACTGATGTCCCTGTATTCCAAAGGGAATCCAGAGAATATCACCTCCTCAGAGCAGAAAGGCACCAGCAGCCTTAATCCAACTCAGAAGTCTTCCTCAGCTGAGCTTGGCAGTACGAGCAGTACCACTCGTCGCGCTGCCAAAGTTTCTTCCGTTGGTGGCTGGTTTATTGATAAGACAGGAGGCAAAGATGAGGAAAATATCCTGATTGACTTGTGTGAGGAGTCAGCCAGCCCTGCAGCAAATGTGTGTACTGAATGCAGGTGTCACAATGTATGCAAGAGTGATTGCAGGTGCCAGACCTACTATATACAGTGGGGCAAAAAAGTATTTAGTCAGCCACTGATTGTGCAAGTTCTCCTACTTAGAAAGACGAGAGAGGTCTGTAAATTTCATCATAGCTACACTTCAACTATGAGGGACAAAATGAGAAAAAAAATCAAGGAAATCACATTGTAAGATTTTTAAATAATTGAATTGTAAATTATGGTGGAAAATAAGTATTTGGTCAATAAATTTGTTTCAACTCAATGCTTTGTAACATAACCTTTGTCGGAAATGACAAAGGTCAAACATTTCCTGTAAGTCTTCACCAGGTTGGCACACACTGTAGCTGGTATTTTGGCCCATTCCTCCATGCAGATCTCCTCTAGAGCAGTGATGTTTTGGGGCAACACGGACTTTCAACTCCCTCCACAAATGTTCTACGGGGTTGAAGTCTGGAGACTGGCTAGGCCACTCCAGGACCTTGAAATGCTTTTTACGGAGCCACTCCTTTGCTGCCCGAGTGGTGTGTTTGGGATCATTGTCATGCTGGAAGACCCAGCCACGTTCCATCTTCAATGCTCTCACTGATGGAAGGAGGTTTTGGCTTAAAATCTCACGATACATGGCCCCGTTCATTCTTCCCTTAACACGGATCATTCGTCCTGTCCCCTATGCAGAAAAAACCCCATGTTTCACAGTAGGTATGATGCAACTCCACATTCTTCTTCCTCCAAACACGGCGAGTTGAGTTTTTACCAAAAAGTTCTATTTTGGTTTCATCTGACCACATGATATTCTCCCAATCCTCTTCTGGATCATCCATATGCTCTCTGGCAAACTTCAGACAGGCCTGGACATGTACTGGCTTAAGCAGGGGGGCATGCCTGACACTGCAGGATCTGAGGCCCTCTCGGCGTAGTGTGTTACTGATGGTAGCCTTTGTTACGTTGGTCCCAGCTCTCTGCAGGTCATTCATCAGGTCCCTCCGTGTAGTTCTGGGATTTTTGCTCACCGTTCTCATGATCATTTTGACCCCACGGGATGAGATCTTGCGTGGAGCCCCAGATCGAGGGAGATTATCAATGGTCTTATATGTCTTACAGTTGCTCCCACAGTGGATTTATTCACACCAACCTGCTTGCCTATTGTAGATTCACTCTTCCCAGCCTGGTGCAGGTCTACAATTTTCTTCCTGGTGTCCTTCAACAGCTCTTTGGTCTTGGCCATGGTTTCGTTTGGAGTCTGACTGTTTGAGGCTGTGGACAGGTGTCTTTTATACAGATAACGAGGTCAAATAGGCGCCATTAATGCAGGTAACGAGTGAAAGACAGAAGATCTTCTTAAAGAAGTTACAGGTCTGTGAGAGTCAGAAATCTTGCTTGTTTGTGGGTGACCAAATACTTATTTTCCACCATGATTTACAATTAAATTCTTTAAAAATCCTACAATGTGATTTCCTGTCAATGTTGCAATGTTCTTTCTAAGTCGGAGAACTTGCACAATCAGTGACTGACAAAATACTTTTTTGCCCCACTGTGTGTGTGTGTGTATGTATGTGTGTGTGAATGAATATATATATAAATAAAATAAAATCCTCAAAATTTCTGTTTCTTAGCCACTGACATTATCATTTACATTGTGGCAAGGTACAGTGGGTACCAAGTGACCTATTTGGACGCAATGTGCAATTGTCGTATGGTTTAATTATCAATAATATGGTTTAAGGCAAAGCTAAACTACGCAAAGATAAACATCAGTCCATTATTATTTCAAGAATTAACGGCCAGTCGTTTAGGGAAAAAAAGCAAAAATGTTCTGTGGAAAAAAAAAATTGTGAATTTAACAGTACCATCAAATAATGTTTGATTATTTTTATTAGTTATTATTTAACATTTCATCAGCATCAATAGCTTTATTCACAACAGACACATGGTTACATCAACACACTAGTCATAGGCCAATTTAGAGGGACCAAGTAAAATGATGCATATTTTTGGAATGTGGGGGAGTACCTGGAGTAAACCCATGCAGACACGAGAACGACATGCAAACTCCACAAAGGTGAAGTCTGAGGTCGGGATCGAACCAGGGATCTCGGAGCTGTATGGTGACTGTGCTAACCACATATGCCATCGTCCCTCCCCAATACTGTGGTGAAACTGGGTCTTATGAAGATTGTCCTATGAAAGAAATACCACATGCAGATGGCACATTACAGTCATTAGCCTAGGAAATCAGCAGATAAACCAGATAACAGCACTACAGATCACAGCTTAAATTAATGCTTCATGGCGCTGTAACAGCAAACACATCTCAACATCAAATGATTGCATTACTTTTCTTCTGCAAATTTAAGGTGGAAAAATGTCTAAAACATGTATTAAAAGCAGATGTGTCTGGAGTTTATGACTTTACGTACTGTATGTATGCTCTGAATCTCTTATGTATAATTCTGCCAATACAGAGAGGAACTGGTGATTTGTCAGTGCTGGAGCCTGATACGAAGCTGAAGAAGAGCAAGAAAAAGGAAAAAAGAAAACTGCAGAGAGAGGGAGAAAGTAAAGCTGTAGATGCTGATATTGAGGCTAACGTATTGTCAAAAAAAGGTAAAAAACAATCCCCTTTATTCATTTCTAGGATTCTATTGTACAGTGGTGTTTGAAAGTTTGTGAACCCTTTAGAATTTTCTATATTTCTGCATAAATATGACCCAAAACATCATCAGATTTTCACACAAGTCCTAAAAGTAGATAAAGAGAACCCAGTTAAACAAATGAGACAAAATATTAATATGTGACCCTCTAGGATTAGCAGTTAATATGAAGGTGAAATTAGAGTCAGGTGTTTTCAATCAATGGGATGACAATCAGGTGTGAGTGGGCACCCTGTTTTATTTAAAGAACAGGGATCTATCAAAGTCTGCTCTTCACAACACATGTTTGTGGAAGTGTATCATGGCACGAACAAAGGAGATTTCTGAGGACCACAGAAAAAGAGCTGTTGATGTTCATCAGCCTGGAAAAGGTTACAAAACCATCTCTAAAGAGTTTGGATTCCACCAATCCACAGTCAGACAGATTGTGTACAAATGATGAAATTCAAGACCATTGTTACCCTCCCCAGGAGTGGTCGACCAACAACGAGCAAGGTGTATAAGAGTTGGTGAGGTCACAAAGGAGCCCAGGGTAACTTCTAAGCAACTGAAGGCCTCTCTCACATTGGCTAATGTTAATGTTCATGAGTCCACCATCAGAAGAACACTGAACAACAATGGTGTGCATGCAGGGTTGGAAGGAGAAAGCCACTGCTCTCCAAAAAGAACATTGCTGCTCGTCTGCAGTTTGCTAAAAAATCCGTGGACTAAGGCTATTGGAAGAAATTTTTTGTGGATGGGTGAGACCGAAATAGAACTTTTTGGTTTAAAAGAGAAAAGCCTTATGGTTGGAGAAAGGAAAACACTGCATTCCAGCATAAGAACCTTATCCCATCTGTGAAACATGGTGGTGGAAGTATCATGGTTTGGGGCCTGTTTTGCTGCATCTGGGCAGGACAACTTGCCATCATTGATTTAACAATGGATTCTGAATGATATCAAAATTCTAGGACAACTGTCAGTTCATCTGTCCATGAAACTGAATCTCAAAGAGAAGGTGGGTCATACAGCAAGACAACAACCTTAAGCACACAAGCCGTTCTACCAAAGAATGGTTATAGAGAAAGAAAATAAAGTTCATGTTCTGGAATGGCCAAGTCAAAAAAGTCCTGACCTTAATCCAATGGAAATGTTGTGGAAGGATCTGAAGCAAGCAGTTAATGTTAGGAAAACACCAACATCCCAGAGCTGAAGCTGTTCTGTACGGAGGAATGGGCTTAAAATTCCTCCAAGCCGGTGTGCAGGACTGATCAACAGCTACAGGGGAAACGTTTAGCTGCAGTTATTGCTGCACAGGGGGGTCACACCAGATACTGAAAGCAAAGGTTCACATACTATTACCACTCACTAATATGTAATATTGAATCATTTTCCTCAATAAATAAATAACCAAGTATAATATTTTTTGTCTCATTTGTTTAACTGTGTTCTCTTTATCTACTTTTAGGACTTGTGTGAAAATCTAATGATCGTGGTTTTGGGTCATATTTATGCAGAATATAGAAAACATTCGAAAGGGTTCACAAACTTTTCAAGCACCACTGTTACATTGGGTGAACTGCAGGTATCAAAAACAAATGATTAGTAACTGGTCTAAGGTGTGGTGTTCTGTGTTTTATTAAAGCCCGTACCAAAGGGCCCTGAACTTCAGCAGTCTACAGTGAAGTTTGGGAAGAAGTTGGTGGTAATGAAGAAACTTTGACGGTATGGTTTTACCAGCAGCAATTTTCCATGCTATGTTTCCATTCACAATTTTAGCTGAATTTAGCCAGCCATCAAAATCAGGAATACTAGTTATTTTAACTATCAGTGATTAGACAACACATGTTTTAATGTGTGTGGTGTGTGTGTATATGTGTGTATGTATGTGTGTGTGTGTGTGTATATATATAAGACGCATGAAATGAAAACGAAACTCTTAAGTTCTGTCAGAAGCTCAGTTTGGTCTTTACCTGGCGCAGGGCGTCTTCTTGCTTCCTCCACTTCCGTACCATTGATTCGTTAATGGTTGAATTCTCTCGCAGCTGCTCTATGTCCATGTTGTACTGCGTGGACCGATAGCGCTGAGTTTGAAATCCGCTTCAAAAATGAATGAATGAATGCACGTACCCTAATGCTGAAGCACATACCGTATTACTCCGCGGATGCTGCGCACTACGGTTGCCGTAAGCTTCGTAACTTACCAACATTTTGACAGATTTATGAGCGCTGTGTACCATCTACAATCGGTTTCTAGGTCAGAAAGCACAACCAGAGTTAATTCATACATTAGGCGCACTGCATTTTTTAAGGCGCACTGTCGATTTTTGAGAAAGTTAAAGGATTTTAAGTGCGCCTTATGATCTGAAAAAATACGGTATGTGTGTGTTATATATGTATATGTGTGTGTATATATGTATATGTGTGTGTGTGTGTGTATATATGTGTGTGTTATATATATATATATATATATATATATAATATATATATATTTATATATATATATATATATATATATATATTTATATATATATATATATAATATAGGAAAATCTAGAAAATCACATTATATATATAAATACATTATATATATAAATTGCTTTGCATTTCTTTGAGTGAAATAAGTATTTGATCCCCTAGCAACCATTAAGAGTCCTGGCTTCCACAGACCACTTAGGAACCAGTGCCTGGCTGGCATCACATGGCACAAGGCAGAAACTACCCTAGGCAGGGCTATCACAGGGCGGATAAACTCACACACACACACTTTAGAAACTCCAATTAATCTAACATTCATGTCTTTGGAATGTGGGAGGAAACCCAGAGTACCCAGAGTAAACCCCCTCAGATACAGGGAGGACATGCAAACTCCACACAAATTTTGAGACCTGGATCGAACCGGGGACAACGGGGAGCTGTGAGGTGAACAAGTAGTGATTTTAATTACTTTGAAATAAATTTAAGTAAGAGAAAGGTCTTAATCATATGACTGATGACTCCAACCATGGCTGTAGAAACGTAAACTGCTGCACAATAGAATGTGTGTTAATGGAGCAGGGCCTGTGTTCTGACAAACTAATTAGAACAGTCAATTATGTTGTGTCAGGGTTCTGTTCTATTACAGTAATAATTAATTTATAATTAAATCTCAATCATTTTGAGTCACAACTGAGATGGAAGCAGTGGCGAGCAAGGATTTCATATTGCACCAAGTTCAGGTCTTTGTTCCCTAAGTGCCATTTTGTCACTACCTGGGTTCATGTCTGCCCTACAGCCCAGTTTGACTTTTTTTTTTTTTTTTGGTAAAGGTGTGAAAAACGTTTTTGCTGACAGACCAACCTTTCCAACTTAGCCATTTTCTGTTCTGCACTGGTCACCCATGACCTGTTTGTGAAGATTTTCTAATATTTCTGTCTTTAGGAGTTGTGTAAATTGCTAATCCACTTGCGCCATCCTGAAGTGTACCAGCAGCTAGGAGTGGTGCCTCCACGTGGCTTCCTGCTTCATGGACCACCTGGTTGTGGAAAGACCCTCCTTGCCCAAGCTGTGGCTGGTGTAAGTGCCATTCAGGTTCAGAAGGACAGTCACACACTCAGTGAATAATGAAGCCATTTAGATTAATTGTAGTACATTATATGACCGTTTTGGAAAGTTCTGTTTGGATAACAGAGGGATTTCTGTGTAATTTTAGGAAATGGAGTGGCCCATGCTGAAGGTCTCAGCTCCAGAGTTAGTGTCTGGAATTTCAGGGGAATCGGAGCAGAAGCTACGTGAGCTCTTTGAACAGGCGGTGGTAACCAAATGTTTATTTTTGTAATGTACAGTATTTGAGTCCTCATTAAATAAGGAGTGGTTATGTGTGAACATTGGTTATATAGTATACTAATACAGGTCCTCCCCGATTTGTGGAGAGGGTACGTTCGGACAAATCCATCATAGGATGATTTTATAGTAAATCAATGAGTTTAATATATAGTGTATAATGGAGAATATACAGGTAGTCCTCGGGTTACGACGGTCTCGAGTTATGACGTTTCGTGGTTACGACACATCTCCCATTTACTGTATCAAGCCTTGTTTCGACGTAAGTGGTTTTGCGTCGTAAACGTCATAACGCGAACTTCGTGTTTGGTGTGCGCGGCGGAAGAACACACGGTTACGCGGCTCGTTTTTTGATAATTACTGTGTTAGGATAGGTGTTAGGATAGGATAAGTGCTTACAGTATGTTATTTACGTACAGTATGTACGTGTGTTCCGACTTACACCGAAAATCGGTTTATGACGCCACCTAGGAACGGATCTGCGTCGTAAGTCGAGGACAACCTGTATATAGAGTATGTATAATGGAGTAGGCTATATAAAACACTTTCAAAACACGACCGTGACCACGGCTTTTCCTCACTACATTTCCTAGCGCTCATCAGTCCCGCCACGAGTCCCTACCCTATGTCACACTGTCGAGTGCTAGAGAGCGTTATAGTGTATTAATGGCGACAACATATCAAACACAGCCACACCAAACAGCACAATGCTTGTATGGAGCTTCAAACACTCCTTAGCCACTCGCCGGTTTCTTTATGTGATCGCTGTTAAAGGAATTATTATATTTCAGTAGTGTTTTGAGTGCTACTTGGTGAACTAAATACCCTCTTTGTACAGCACAATACTAATGAGGGAGAGGGAATTTATTTTGGACACAGCCATATCTTTAGTGTGGAAGCTCTGCAGAGCGTGCTGTTTGCAATACACACATAGAGAAAATAAGCTGCGGTAGATAATCTCCCAAAACGTTTGTAACAAGAAATTTAATAAGAAATCTAAAACATCATCTCCCCACTGAATATCTGGGTCACAAAGCTAACACAGACGGAGAGGTTAAAGCTAGCGAGAGCACAGGACCAGGCACAAGCCAGCAGCCTCCAGAATCTAACAATGAAGATGCTTCCGTTACAAGAAAAGTTGAACAAAAATGTTTCTGTATGCTGTCATTTATCATTTTTAGACAGAAAGAAAAATCGGAATCGACCGAAATCGCCATTCGACTGATCAAATGTTAAAAATATTGGCATTCAGAAACGACCAAGAAAATTGCAAACAGTGCATCTCTAGTGCATAATGTACATTGAACACGTATGAAACGCCGCTACAGTAGGGCAAAGTCGTTAACATAAAACTATTAAATTTATAATAAAGTATTTAATATCTCACTGATCACTTCCGCCACATGTCTCGTGCCCACTGCCGAGTTCCTCATCTGAGTGCAGGAGAGTACTACTTGTACTGCATATCGCTTGCCCAGGAATATGTGAAATTCAGAATATTTACGTTTATTATCGAAATATCAGTCGAAATATCATTAGTCGGGTCATCGTATAACAGGGAGTACCTGTATTTGATGATTATGATATTTAAATGTCCACAGTGTTCATTTTGATGTTGCTGGTACATCTCTACTATTTGCATTTATTTAGACTTTCCATTAGGCCAAATATATTTCTGCATGTCTCTTTGTCTGTGTACAGAGCAGTGCTCCCTGCATTCTGTTCATTGATGAAATCGATGCCATTACCCCAAAGCGAGAGGTGGCCTCCAAAGACATGGAGAGACGTATGGTTGCTCAGTTACTCACCTGCATGGATGGTGAGTGGTCTGCAATATTGTGCTGACAAACAAATATTCAGTTCGAGCATCTGTTCAATTTATTTGATACTTGTAAGATTTAGCACAGTACGAGGTGTGGAGTTTGCATGTTCTGCGCACGTCTGTGTGAGTTTCCTCTGGGTATTTTGGTTTCCTCTCACATTCCAAAGGCATGCATTAAGTCCATTGACATTTATGAAGTGTCCCTGTATGTGCATGCACAAATGCCCTGTAGAAAGCTGATCGTCTGTCACCTGGTTCCCATCCGGCTCCCTGAGTTTGGTATGAAAATGAATGTATGGAACTTTTAGCCCTTTATACCAAGGTGCTTGAAGGTTTGTGAACCCTTTCTATTTTCTATATTTCTGCATAAATATGACCTACAACATCATCAGATTTTCACACAAGTCCTAAAAGTAGATAAAGTAAACAAATGTGACAAAAAAATTATACTTGGTTATTTATTTATTGAGGAAAATCATCGAATATTACATATTAGTGAGTGGCAAAAGTATGTGAACCTCTAGGATTGGCATTTCATTTGAAGGTGAAGTTAGAGGCAGGTGTTTTCAATCAATGGGATGCCAATCAGGTGTGAGTGGGCACCCTGTTTTATTTAAAGAACAGGGATCTATCAAAGTCTGCTCTTCACAACACATGTTTGTGGAAGTGTATCATGGTACGAACAAAGGAGATTTCTGAGGAATCAGAAAAAGAGTTATTGATGCTCATCAGGCTGGAAAAGGTTATAAAACCATCTCTAAAGAGTTTGGCCACCACCAATCCACAGTCAGACAGATTGTGTACAAACAGAGGAAATTCAAGACCAGGAGTGGTCGACCAGGAGTGGTCGACCAACAAAGATCACTCCAAGAGCAAGGTGTGTAATAGTTGGCGAGGTCACAAAGGACCCCAGGGTAACTTCTAAGCAACTGAAGGCCTCTCTCACACTGGCTAATGTTAATGTTCATGAGTCCACCATCAGAAGAACACTGAACAACAATGGTATGCATGGCAGGGCTGCAAGGAGAAAGCCACTGCTCTCCAAAAAGAACATTGCTGCTTGTCTGCAGTTTGCTAAAGATCACGTGGACGAGCCAGAAGGCTATTGGAAGAATGTTTTGTGGACGGATGAGACCAAAATAGAACTTTTTGGTTTAAAAGAAAAGTGTTATGGTTGGAGAAAGGAAAACACTGCATTCCAGCATTAGAACCGTATCCCATCTGTGAAACATGGTGGTGGAAGTATCATGGTTTGGGCCTGTTTTGCTGCATCTGGGCCAGGACGGCTTGCCATCATTGATGGAACAATGAATTCTGAATTATATCAGAGAGCACACAGCGTCCATTTCTTCCAATAAAAGACCTGGAATACTGATTGGTTCGACCACAATGTACGTTTCCACTGTCTGCTGGTGCATTCCAGATACCTCCGAGCCCAGAGAAGTCAATGCTGCTTCTTGACATGGCTAACATAAGGCTTCTTTTTTGCACAATACTGCTTTAGGTGGCATTTGTGAATGTAACTCTTTATTGTAGTGCTTGACAAAGGTTTGATAAAAATAATTCTTTGCCCATGTGGGTCTATGAGCAATTGGCTATAAGACAAAGGAGATGTAAGGAGCACTGCATTTTTTGTTTATTTGCATTTTCCATATATTATCCTCCATATCCAGATTAGACACTGGCTCTTGCCAGAAGAAGGCATAAAAGTACTTCTCCCACTGCTCTATAAAAAGGCTCTCAGAGGCTGCTTTTGGGTCGTATACCTCTTGGTGAGAGATTGAGATACTAGAAATGCCTCTATGATGCACTTAGACATTGTGCCCAGTTGACAGACTGGACTGAGAGAAGCAGGATGGTAGTTTCAATGAATTGGTGGCCATCTTTGCCATTCTGACCTAGCTGTTAGGTGTTGAGAGCAGGGGTTCAGTGAGGACACACACAGCAAACAGGCCTTGGATGGCCTATCAGTAGAGAGGATCCACCAACAAGCACAAACAGATCCATAGTGGCATCTTCACTACACACCCCTGTCTTGAACCATTTCCAGGTGCCTAGCACACAGCACACATTATGTCCAGCCACTGTCAGCTTTGTTTGCAGTGGTGTCATGAAAAGGAAACTTGGACAGCTACAGACTGGAACTGTATTGTCTTTAGCGACAAATCCATTTTATGTTTGGGATCCAGTGATGGTTGGGATCGAGTATGGAGTCCTCGTGTTGAGCGCTTCAATCCTGCCTATGCTGTTTAGCCACAAACTGCCCCATCTGCTGGTGTGATGATCTAGGGAGCCATCACATACAACAGTCGGTCACCCCTAGTAGTGATGTAAGGAACACTGACAACTCAGGGATATGTGCAGGACATCCTGCGGCCATGTGTTGCCTCTAAAGGCAGGGCTTCCAACTAGCATTTTTCAGCAGGATAAAGCTCGCCCACACACAGAAAGGTTTCCTTGGCCTGCCTGGTCACCAGATTTATCACCAATCAAGCATTTATGGGACCAGCTGGATGTACAGGCCCAGCTATGGGCTAATGTGCCACAGGATGTCATATGTAACTTGTATGCCTCCATACCCAACCGTATCTTGTAGCCAGGCTAGTGGCGGACTAAAAGGGTACTAAATCCTCCTTTCAGTTGTACAGTTTTCTCCACTAAACTTATCCTTGTGCTCTAATATTGTAATCATTTATTTATATGTATGGTTGTATTTGTATTTTAACTATTATATAATATATTATACTATTATATAATATACTATTACATAATATATTAGTGATGTAACGATCCATCGATCTGTATCGATGCATCGACCCAAACAGCAAATGATCCAATGCATCGATGTGACGCATCAACGTGATCTATGCATGCGTGTTCTTCATGCGTGTTCAAAACGGTGTATGATTCCTCTCTGTGCGCTACGCTTCCCCTAAACAGTAGGCGGCAGCATTTTGCAGTCCACCAAATAAATGCTTGTGTTATGGCCTAACAATGCAGGAGCCATCAACCAGTTGGTCTAGCAGTAGCAAACAAGAAAACGAGGTAATACACTCTCCCGTTGAGTACAAATCATGGGTGTGGAAATATTTCGGATCTAAAGGATTCATATTCATTCATATCCAAAGGATATCCACTTTATTTAAGGTTATTTCAAATTATTTGTAACTTGTGTTAACAATATGCAAGTAGTTTTTGGCTACTGTATTTGCACTTTCCAGTGGTAACCTTGGTTAAAATGTAAACCATAGCAGAAAACTAAATGGCTTTTCTGCTGTGGAGCTTTGCAGTGACTCCTTTGTTTAGCCTACCTCGTGAAAATGTTAATTGCACTTGTTTACAGTATTTCTTTACTGTGAATTTTACTGCTTACGACTAATGTATTTGACATGTACTAGTAAAATGTTCAGCTTATATTTTGGTTGGTTGCATTTGGGAATTCATATAAATGTAACATTATGTGGAATTGAGTCGTATCGAACCGAATCGTATCGTATCAAGGCAAAAGTTGAGGTATCAAGAATTATCGTATCGTTGGCAAAAATAATCGATCTAGAATCGTATCGTGATTAATCTTGTGATTTACACCCCTACTATATATATAATAGTAATAGTAATAGTAATGTAATAATATAATAATGTAATAGTATAAAAATTGTATTAAAATAAGAGAATATAAAACTATAGCATATAAATATAGTGTAAGTACACAGTCACTGTACGATCTTTTGTCCTTGCTGGGAAAGTTTTGATGGCATGGCATGCTCAGTTACCCTGGGGATGGAGGGAGTTACTACCCTTTGATGTGGTCTGACTAATGGTGTAAAGGCTGGAATTGATGATAGGAGAGCCGCTTGAGTGGAGTCCGAAAGTGGAGAAACATCTTCGTGTGTGGGCTGGAACTGGTACTGGAATAAGAGCTCAGAGAAAAAAAAACAGAATATCTAGTTTGTTGATAGTTAAGAGCACAGTCTCTGTTAACAGAATGTTTGTACCAGTAGTACTAGTAGTGCCAGGAACTCTGGCAGCATTAACTATAACAGCATAGCTAAAAAGGGAAGAACCAGAAGGTAACAACCAAGACCGATCACATGAGACGTCAGCAACTCACCTCCCCAGCACCCAACAAACCTGGTTGATTGTACTTGAGAGGAAAGAAGACGACAACCCAACATCCCAGATCACCACAGAACTCTATGATTTTGAACCCCTGGCTCTGCTCTTAGTCTAAGGCAAGGATGCACAACTCAAGATCAAAGGGACCAAAGCCCATCGGATATTCCCAGCCAAAAGGCTAAGGCATGACAAGGCAGACAAGCCAGATATGACCCCAGACTCTGGCCCCAGGAACCAGAGCAGTGCATTCCAGTCCAAGTATAAACAAAAACTGAGTAAATATGTGTTTTTAGTCTAGAGTGTCTGAATATCGAACTAAAGAGGGGAGTTTATTCCTAAGCTGGGGTGGGCCATGTACGACAAAGCTTTTTCCCCCCTGCTGTGACTTTTTAAATTCTAGGAACTAAAGGAAGCCCTACAACTTGGGAACGAAGTAATGACTTCTTAAAACTGAACATCTGTGAACACACAACAGGTTGAAACTTGAAGCAGATGGGCTATAGCAGCAGAAGACTACACTGTCTGCCACTCCTGTCAGCTAGCAGTCAAGTGAGGCTAAGCAAGGGCTTACCAAAATTGGACAACAGAAGGTTGGAGAAATGTTTCCTGGTCTGATGAGTCTTTTTTTGTGATTTTTTTTTTTCATGAGATTTTTTGGATGGTAGAGTGAAAATGTAGTGTAAACAACATGAACCCATGGCTCCATCCTGCCAGACTGGTGGTGTAAGGGTGTGGGGGATAGTTTCTTGACAGACTTTGGGCCCCTTATTACCATTTGAGCATTGTTTAAATGCCACAGCCTACCTGAGTATTGTTGCTGACCATGTCCGTCCCTTTTTTATCACAGTGTACCATCTTCTGATCCTACTTCCAGCAGGCTAACATGCCATGTCACATAATTGCCAGCACCATCATGTAATGTTCACATCAACCTTCAGAATGGGACAAAAAATGTGGTCTCAGTTATTTTGACTGTAGCTTGATTGTTGGTGTCAGACGGGCTGGTTTGAGTATTTCTGTAACTGCTGATCTTCTGGGATTATTATGCACAACAGTTTACACAGAATTGTGCAATTATGAAAAACCCTTCCAGTGAGCAGCAGTTCTGCTGAAGCAAATGCCTTGTTGAAGAGAAGTGTCAACAGAGAATGGCCAGACTGGTTCAAGCTGGAAGAAAACCTACAGTAACTTGGAATAACAAGCAAGAACAGAAAACTGCAGTATGTAGAAGCTCACCAAACCTAGTCTGACGAATCTGATGACATCTGCTGAGGCGCATGTGGTAGGGTCAGAGTTTGATGCCAACAGCGTCAATCCTTGGACCTGATCTGCCTTGTGTCAACAGTCCAGGCTGGTGGAGGATGTATAATGGTGTGACAAGTGCTTCCTTGGCACTGTTCATCAATCATTGCTTGAATGCCATAGCCTGTTTGAGTATTGCTGCTCTCCATGTGCATCCCTTCATGGCCACGGTTTACCCATTTTCTAATGGGTACTTTCAGCTTGATAATGCACCACATCACAGAGCAAAATGCATCTCAGACTGGTTTCCTTTTACATACCATAGATATAGCACTATTAGCCTATAGATAATAGAATTGTTAGGACAAAACAATTTTGGGCACTATGATGTATGCTTTTTACTGTGGCGGATGACACAACAGCTTGCACATGCTGTTTCAAATAAAACTAAAAATCTATTGTTTTAGTTTTCTCTCCGAACTGTGTTCCAGTACCAGTTAGAGCCCCACACAGTAAGATGTTCATCTGCTTCAGCTTCACTCAAGTTTTCCGTCATCAGCTCCAGCCCTACCATACCCGGGCCACACCAGAGGGCAGTAACTCTCTCCCTCCTCCGGTTGGCTGGGGATGAAGTGCCGCCAAGGACTTTCCTGCTTAGACTCCAGATCCTAGAGTGACTACATAATGCTGATATGCATATTTTATATGATTTTATTTGAATTCTAAGACTTACTTGTTTAGATAAATTAGTTTCATTCTTACATTTATCATCTACGCCACAAAAGGAGGTTGGGTCCTTCGAAGGCTTCTTCCTCAAAATGCTTGAGGAGTTTTTCCTTGCCACTAGGCTTGCTCAATTTGGGATTGGCTGTAGATCTTAGGAGATCATCTAAAATTGTAATGTTGCTTTGAGACAATGCTCTATTTGTAAAAAGCACTATATAAATAAAACTGACTTGGCTTGACTTGACTATTATGTTTTGTGATCCTAAAAGTGCTCATCAGCAGCCCTCTCTCAAAGAAGTATTAAAAAATATATAATTAATAGGTCTCCACATTCCAAAGGAGGTCAGTTGTTGTCTTTAAAATTGTTTCAGTGCGAGTGTACATTTTATGATCTTTTAACCCATCTGTACCAAACATACCAATAATTTTGGAGCAGACTTTGTCATCTTAAAGTACTTTGAGCTGCATTTAAATAAATGATTGTATGAAATGTTTTACACTTGAAAAGCCACTTTACGTACACATTCTTATTTATACATTCATTGTCCATTTTATCAGTTCAATTTACCATATAAATGCACTTTGGTGTTCTACAATTACAGACTGTAGTCCAAATGTTTCTCTACATACTTTGCTGGTCCCCTTTCTTCTCTAATGGTCAGGACCCCCACAGATCAGGTACTATTTGGGGGGTGGATCATTCTCAGCAATGCACTGACACTGATGTGCTGGTGGTGTGTTAGTGTGTGTTTTGTTGGTATGATTGGATCAGACACAGCAGTGCTGCTGGAGTTTTTAAACAGATATTTTTCTCTTTCTTTTTAGACCTGAATTCATTATCCATTCCAGCACAGGTCTTGATTATTGGAGCTACTAACCGACCAGATTCATTGGATCCAGCTTTGCGAAGAGCAGGACGTTTTGACAGAGAAATCTGTCTTGGAATACCTGATGAAAGAGCACGGCTCAAGTGGGTGCCTCTCATCAGCCTTTTTCACAGCTTCCCAGTTTTTTTCATCTAAAGGAAATGGGCCTATATGTTAGGGTCTAACTTAAAATCATCCAGTATTGCAGTATTACACAGATTCATCAATATCTGTGGAAACATTTAAAGTGCTAATAATACAGCATCATTAGATCCTGTTGCTACATCAGAAGGCTAATAGATGTTCACTCATTTTGTGAAAACAGCTAAAAAACATGACACAAGCATGGTATTAAAATGATCCATTTAGGTGTAATAAATTGTGTTCATTGTGCGTTTCTGCTGTTTGATCATATTAGTAAAGCCTCTTGTAATGATTTAAGTGATTTTGTTTTCTCCTCTACTACAGAATTCTTCAGACTCTTTGTCGGAAACTCAAGCTGCCATCAGATTTTGATTTCAAGCAGCTTGCCCGACTAACACCTGGATACGTTGGAGCTGATCTGATGGCACTGTGTCGCGAGGCAGCCATGAGTGCTGTCAATCGGGTGCTGCTGCACCAGCTCAACACTGAAATGGCATCAGGCACCATGCCTCAGAACGATGTTAATGCAGAGTGCCAAGACATGAGTGTCTCTAGTAATGTGGCAGGAGAGTGTGAGCCTTCTGCTCTAAGGACACAGGTAAACTTTGCATATGTTAATGGAATGGCCTTGTTAGCAAATTCAAAATCTGCCTTTGTCAAGTTGCTGTTGTGCCAGATACACTTACCGTATTTTTCGGACCATAAGGCGCACTTAAAATCCATTAATTTTCTCAAAAATCGACAGTGCGCCTTAAAATGCGGTGCGTCTAATGTATGAATTAATTCTGGTTGTGCTTTCTGACCTAGAACCGATTGTAGATGGTACACGGCGCTCATAAATCTGTCAAAATGTTTTAGCACGGTCTTGGTAGTTACGAAGCTCACGGCCACCGTAGTGCGCAGCATCGCTGAGTAATACGATATGTGCTTCAGCATTAGGGTACGTGCATTCATTCATTTCATTTTCGAAGCGGATTTCAAACACAACGCTATCAGTCACGCAGTACAACATGGTCATAGAGCAGCTGTGAGAGAATTCAACATTAACAAATCAATGGTACGGAAGTGGAGGAAGCAAGAAGACGCCCTGCGCCAGGTAAAGACCAAACTGAGCTTCCGACGGAACTTAAGAGTTTTGTTTCATTTAATGCGCCTTATAACCCGGTGCGCTTTATGTATGAACATAGACCCGTTAGCAGCTGATCGTTGATATTGCGTCTTATAATTTAGTGTGCTTTATGGTCCGAAAAATACGGTAATTGAAACCAAAACGAAGGTAAAAAAAAATAAAAAATGGAGATCATAGTCAATTAAGGTATGTCTGAATCCATTCCCTTTACCTATATAGTGCACTATTTATTGTGGTGTTTTTTGTTTGTTTGTTTGTTTTGTAGTGCTGTACAAATTCTAAGTGTACAGTCGAATTCCCTGGATAGTAGACCAGTCCATGGGAACAGGGTCAGACGTAGCTTTAGACACTTGCCTTAAAAAAAAACCAAAGTCTAGGCAACCATGCTTCATTTTAAGCACATTGCCTTGTAATTGGGAATGTATAGGCGTTGACTGGAACATCAGTTAGAACTATGATTACAGTTTTCTGTAAAAATAAATAAATAAATAATAATAAATTGCATAATTAGCATAAATTGCATAATAAATGTAAGTTTGGTCTGAATTATCGGACCAAATCAGATGACATTGATGTTTTGGTTCTTAAATTCATGGTTAAATGAGTTGTTTTTAACTGTTAACAAAAGTATGTTTAATGAAACATGAACACCTATGCTATTACAGTTTGCATTAAATCGTAGTATTACTGTATAGCATTATGTCTACTTTGTGTAGAACCTCCAAAAGTGATTTGTTAAATTCCATTTCTCGCTCCCGCCAGCAGGGGGAGCTAGAGCAGCTACTTTTGCTCCTGAAAAATAGCGAGCCTCTGAGGGAGGATCAGCTTGCTGCTGTCTGCATCCTCATGGATGACTTCAGAGCGTCACTGGCTAGTGTCCAACCTTCTGCCAAGCGTGAGGGCTTTGCCACGGTGCCTGATGTGACCTGGAACGACATTGGTGCACTGCAGGACATTCGTGATGAGCTCACCATGGCCATCTTGGTAGGATCTTTACTATGTGGATTCCTTTTTTTGCTTATTGCTTAAAATGATTAGATGATTAGATGATCCTTATCACTGACCTTTAAAGCACTGACATTTAGTCACATAATGAGAGACAATTACTGTCACATTGCTGTATACACAAATGGAAGTTTTATAGTTAATAACAAATACAGTTTCTAGAATTGCACACATAACCCCTGGAAAAAATCCTGGAATCAACACACGTTCACCTAGGTTTTTACTGTGAAAAACTTTTTGGCTTTGTGAGATGTACTTCAAGCAAATTAAATTATTGTAACTGATGGTCAATTGTTCCAGATAAAGCAGAGGAAAAAAATGGAAAGGAATTACGGAATAACTCAATATTGAGGACAAAATTATGGAATTTTCAACAAAAAAAAAATCACAATTAGTACTTTGTTGTTTCTCCCTAGGCTTTTCATTTGGCCTGAATGAATTGACTAATGAAAAACAATATTCTACATCAAGCTGATTCCAACTTTTGTGAAAGTACTTGACAGAACAGATTTGCAGGATGGAGTCTTGTCATGGACCAATTTATTTATTTCCTCCGTAAATGTACAATCAGATTGAGATCTGCACTGTTTCCTGAAGTAAAAAGTTTTAACACTCTTTGCTCTGTGGCAAGATGCATTACACTATGTAACACAAGTTTTGTTCCCAGCTTTTTAATGTTATATTCCAATTGCTTATGTCTAAAACAAATTAAAAATTGCTTACATTCATCATAAACTCCGCTTTTGTGACCACGGCAACGAAAATTATGAATTTTTATTATAGTATGCTTTGTAGGCCTCACACATCTTAGATGCTTCCACAGAGTACTTTTTCGCTCTTGTCTTTATAAAATGGCCACATACATAGCAAAATGCGTCTGCTGGATGTATGCAACCTCTTGATGCCATCTAAATGGACTAAGTTGCTGTGTACTGTAAGGAAAAAGGACGTCTCTCCAAACTCGATAAAAATGGTCAATCTTTATTCCATGCAGTATCAAAGTACAAGAGTGTACTGAGGATTCAGCAGAGCAAGACTGATCACCTGGTAGCAGAGGAACACACAATATCTTACATTGAAAGTAGTGGTCCTTCCTAAGCTCCTCCTGTAATGGGTGTGGGGTGAAGTGTGAATACTGTCCTTATCAGAATCTGAATAGAGAATGAAATCACACCTGTCCTAGGTCACTTCCCCTTTGTCTGTGATGGCTGTTTGCCCACTTACTATGCAATCCCAATCAATTAGATCATGTCTCTCCGTCTCTCAGGAAGGGCTATAGTGGCCCTATATAACTGTAGTTATACGGCTACCTACAATTCTGTACAGTCCCAGAAAGTTCTAGATAATTCTGGACAGTTCTAGAAACTTCTTGATAGTTCTCACAATTCCAGAAGCTTCTTAAGTATCTTGAAATATGGCGAATATCCTTAAAAATAGATCAATTTCAAAATGTCATTGTGCTGACCACAAAAGCAAAGTTTACAGGGAATAATAACTTTTTTCTATTCATTTAGGGTACAAACAATCAGGAAAACACACTTAACAACTGGGAACAAAAAATTTTTTTGAAAATTGTTACATGGTGTTATCATTCTAAAAAAATGACTTCATTGTAAACCTCGTTTCTTTTGATGGAAGGAGAAAAATGTCAAATATTCCCAATGTACATCTGTGCATTGACTGTTGAGGTAATGATTGCTGTCTTCCCTGGTCATTTACCTGACCTGGAACCCCATCTCATAAATGAGGGGAAATGTCTCTCTTCAGGCAGTCATTCTTGCATGTTCAAGTAAAACGGCATCAGACAAAAGCTTCAGCATCATCTCCTTGACCAATTCAGATGTGTGATTCATCTCTGAACACCATCCACTCTCCATGATTATTCTCTTTAACCCACTGTAACCTTGTTTTTTTCTGTTTAGGTGTTAATGCTGGTTTTCATTAGACTTTTCTGTGGTTAAATCCCATTTCATTTAGCCAATTTCAGATAGTTGTGTCACAGACATGGGCTCCTGTTTCCAATCATTTGTCGGATGTACATTTGCTATTTTGAAGGCTCTATTTGATCTGGGGGAAAAATGTCAGTTTGAGGTATGGTTCATGAAACCACAATGTTCAGCTGTCAAACAGAAATAGTTTGTTGTCATATTTGTTTTGTATATTTTGTTGCGAATGTATGGTCCGTTCACATGACATCATGTGATTTGATTTATTCAACTCTAGCAGATTACAATTCATGCAAAATTTGCATGACTGTATGCTTTCTATGTTTTAAAGTTTTATAATTTCTTGTGACAAAATTATTAGAATAAGTGTCTAGCTTATATTTCTGAAGAAAAACTTACATTTCTGAGGCGGGTCTTTTTCAAGAACTGTCATGCAAGCGGCCAGGGTTTTAAACAGCCTGTGTGATGCTGCCAGTTCAACAGTGGTTGTGCTCTCAAGCCCTGTTCTTTCATCACTGTTTTCTTAACTTGTAACCCAGGCTTGCTTAGCTAAATGAGCAGTTAATCCTGGGGAAATTACCTTTCACTTTTCAGACCTGCTGACTTGAGGATTAGTGATTCACCTTCAACACTGATAAAAGTAGAGTGTTTCTTGATGAACAAGTGAGCAGAATTGAAACAAAATGTGTAACCATAGTAATTTTAGTGACGTAAAAGCTTATTGTATGATAAAGCTTTAGGGTTTTGCCTTTGGCTTTGTCACTGCTTGGTGCGTCTCTAACTAGCTCCTTGTAAGAGGGACGCCAAAGCGTGAATGGGGGCATTGTGTGAGGAATGTGCAGTGAAAAGGGTTGAACGTGGTCAGATTTTGCATGGATGAGCTGCTTTGTTTAACAATGGGTCTGTTCAGTTTCAAAAGGTTCTGTAAATATATATTTGAATGAGCTGTAGGCTGCTGACTAACGTGGCATGTTTCATCCATTCGGTATCTATTACTGTGATTTCATTATGAGACATCTATATGTGAAAAGCTCTTTTGTGTGTGTGTGTGTGTGTACGGTTTGTTTTAGGCTCCTGTGCGTAGCCCGGAGCAGTTTAGAGCTCTGGGGTTGAGTGCTCCTGCAGGAGTGCTGCTTGCTGGTCCCCCAGGTTGTGGAAAGACTCTGCTTGCTAAAGTATGCTACAGTTTACTGATATTTTGTGTTTCCACATTTGTCCTTTATTGCTTTGTTCAGCAAATACTGTATCAAAATCGGAAAACACTAGGATTAGACAAAAAAAGTATCAAAATTAGTCTTGTAGTACTCGAAACTGGTCTTGAGACCATAAAAGACGAAGTTTCGGTCTGATCTCTATCTTGACTTCATTTTTACTCGGTCTTGTCTCAGTCTGGGGTTAGGTGGGATGTCGAGATCAGCAGAGTCCAGTGGATCTGTCTGATGTAACCCAAGAAGTTGAATCTGTTCATCTGGACATAGTTTTTGTTGGAGAAACGTTTCGTCACTCACCTAAGTGACTTCTTCAGTCTCAGCAGTTGGAAAACTTCCCCAATCTTATATACAGCACGTTGCATAACGACTGGTACCAGCACCATTGCATAACAATGGGACCGGTGATCAGTTTTAATATGCAGATTTGACATAGCCATTAAACGACAATTGGCACGTGTGCCATTCACACAGGATTGGGGAAGGGCTGCGGATGGCTCTGTTGTAAGATGGTGAAGGTGTACTCTGAGGCCCCCCCTCCTCGGTTCAGGGATGGACGTTCCCTTTTTACAAAAATGGGCTTCTTTTACTCCGCGTTTCAAACCATCGTTCCTCCCTATCAAGGATCTGCACGTCTTCATCCTTGAAAGAGTGGCCACTGGCCTGTAGGTGGTTTTTGTAAACCGCAGAGTCCTGACCTGATGAGGTAACTCTCTTCTATGTTGTGCCATCCGTTTCGCCAGTGGCTGTTTGGTTTCCCCGATGTACAATTCCTGGCAATCCTCCTGGCACTTAACAGCGTACCACTACATTACTCTGTTTGTGTGCTGGGGAGGACCCGATTCTTGGGTGTGGACCAGTTTTTCTGGCGTAGCGTGTTTGGGGTTTGAAAGCCACTGAGACGCGGTGGTTTGGGCAAAGATGCGTCTCGATTGTTCAGATGTTTCCTGCCCAACATATGGAATCACCACTGGTTTAACGCTTAGACTGCGGTTGTTTGTTCTCCTCTCGTCGATCTGGTACCAGTCGTTATGCAAAGGTGCTGTATATAAGACTGGGGAAGTTTTCCAACTGCTGAGACTGAACGAAGTCACTTAGATGAGTGACGAAACGTTTCTCCAACAAAATCTATGTCCCTAGATGAACAGATTCAACTTCTTGGATTTTTCTTACCTGGATCATTGAGCATGCATCAAGATGTCTGATGTAACGTTACTTAGAAACTGAATTTTCTCTGTTGTTTATTGAATGTCAACAAATCAATAAATCAATCAGGTCCTTTCTCTACATGCCTAAATAAGATCTGCACTCAGATTGGCTAACAGGCAAAAATAAGCTACTGCTCTTCTCATTCAGTTGAACACGTTTTCATTTTGAGTCGTCTGATGTTAAGACTGCAAGTGTGCATTTTCTCCAGCTCGCTTAACTTGACCATGTCTGTAAAAAAACTGTTATTATTATTATTACTTTCACATTTAAAAATGGATAAATTATTATTGTTATATTTCAATTGACTTGATGTTGGTGGATTTTGATTAAGTTTGAGAGAAGAAGGGAAACACAATCATCACCATCATTCACTTCCAAAAGTTGCATAGCCTAATTTAAACTAAGACTATAATAAGAATATTTATAATATGTATAGGCTAAGTATTAAGTTTGTTTACTTTTATACAAAGTGTATGATTGCAGTCTGTTATTTAAGAATTATTATAATTGTATTGTATGATATCTAATGAATGTAAAGTCAGTTACAAGCTAATTCAATTTTTTTCCATTTTATTCCTGGATTGGGGGGGTGGGGATTGGCGGGGGGGGACTTGATCTGGTCTTGGTCTCGCCCACTCCTGATCTTTCTCTCAACTCGGGCCTCGACTACTAAAAGTCTTGGTGTTTTTTACCTGGAGTCGGCTCTAGAAAGTCTTGCCTACAAACACTTCTTGCATCTGTACATCAGGGGTTAATTTGTAGTTTTAGTGTGTCTTATGTTCAGCAATTGGGGGTTTAAAATTGTTAAAGACCCAATATTTTAATTGATAATTAGGAATACTTATGAAATTTTACCTTGTAAATGTTTTCTGATGCCAGTGAGTGTTGAGAGTGCTATGATGTACAACAGCGGGTGAAATAAGTATTGAACACGTCACCATTTTTCTCAGTAAAACATATTTCTAGAGGTGCCCATTGACATGAAATTTTTCACCAGATCGGTAACAACCCAAGTAATCTATGCATACAAAGAAATCAAACCATAGATGTCCAGAAATTAAATTATGTGTAATTATGTGGAATGGCACAGGGGAAAAGTATTGAACACGCTTACTGAAATTTATTTAATACTATGTACAAAAGCCTTTGTTAGCTTCAAGACGCCTCCTGTATGGAGAAACTAGTCGCATGCATTGCTCAGGTGTGATTTTGGCCCATTCTTCCACACAAACAGTCTTCAAATCTTGAAGGGCCTCTTCTATGAACTCTGATCTTTAGTTCTTTCCATAGATTTTCTATTGGATTCAAGTCAGGTGATTGGCTGGGCCATTCTAGCAGCTTTATTTTCTTTCTCTGAAACCAATTGTGAGTTTCCTTGGCTGTGTGTTTGGGGTCATTGTCTTGCTGAAATGTCCACCCACGTGTCATCTTCATCTTCCTAGTAGATGTCAGCAGATTTTTATCAAGAATGTCTCTGTACATTTTTCCATTCATCCTTCCTTCAATTATTTGAAGTTTGCCAGTTCCATATGCTGAAAAACAGCCCCACGCCATGATGTTCCCACCTCCAAACTTCACTGTTGGTATGGTGTTTTTGGGGTGATGTGCAGTGCCTTTTGACCTCCAAACATGATGTGTATTATGGCATCCAAAGAGTTCAATTTTGGTCTCATCTGACCAGACTATATTCTCCCAGTATTTCAGAGGCTTTGCTAAATGTTGTGCAGCAAACTTTAAACGAGCTTCAACATGCTTTTTCTTCAGCAATGGAGTCTTGCGTGGTGAGCGTGCATACAGGCCATGGCGGTTGAGTGCATTACTTATTGTTTTCTTTGAAACAGTTGTACCTGCTAATTCCAGGTCTTTCTGAAGCTCTCCACAAGTGGTCCTTGGCTCCTGGACAACTCTTCTGATAATTCTTTTCACTCCTCTGTCAGAAATCTTGCAAGGAGCACCTGGTCGTGGTCGGTTTATGGTGAAATGATGTTCTTTCTACTTCCGGATTATGGCCCCAACAGTGCTCACTGGAACATTCAGAAGTTTAGAAATCCTTCTGTAACCAATGCCATCATTATGGTTTGCAACAATAAGGTTGTGAAGGTCTTGAGAGAGCTCTTTACTTTTACCCATCATGAGATGTCTCTTGTGTGATACCAGGCCATCATTTGGGACTGAACCAGCTGATATTAATTAGCACTGACAAGGGGCAGGATTGCTTTCTAATTACTGAGAGAGTTCAGCTGGTGCCTTGGCTTTCCATGCCTTTTTGCACCTCCCTTTCTTCACGTGTTCAATACTTTTTCCCTGTGCCATTCCACATAATTACACATAATTTAATTTCTATACATCTATGGTTTGATTTCTTTGTATGTATGGATTACTTGAGTTGTTACCGACATCTGGTGAAAATTTCATGTCAATGGCACCTCTAGAAATATGTTTACTGAGAAAAATGGTGACGTGTTCAATATTTATTTCACCCGCTATATATAACCTTAATTTTCTGTAAATTTAACAGCTTTTAAAAACAAAAACCTTTTTATTCATGTGCATGACTAATGGTGAGCCTTAGACAAGCTTAAGCAATACTATACACAGGAATCTATATTTATCTTAATCTGGAGAAAGACAAACCTGTAGAAAATGAGTGTCACTGAGAATCTCTGCTTAACTACGTATGTTAGTAATGGACATTCGAATGGTTTGTTTGTGCTACCTGTTGGTAAGCTAGATGCCTCAGGGCTAATAAATAACTAACCTTATTTGTCTTTAATTACAGGCTGTTGCCAATGAGTCTGGGTTAAACTTTATATCTGTCAAGGGACCCGAGTTACTGAATATGGTGAGTCTTGTGAGCTCTCATGTGACAGCTATACAATTGACTTTAGGAGGAGGGGTATTCACTGAACTGGAGCACATTTGTGTGTTGGTTCTTTTCACTAGCTGCTTTTTTTCCCTATTGATTCCACAGCTGTTGACAGGCGATGTAGCAATTTAAAATAAAAATTCATTTTGAGTAGAACTTTATACTGAATCTTATAAAGGGGCAGTTGAGAGGTAAATAAGCCCCACCCCTGGCTAAACATGAGCTGTTTACCCAGTCTATTATTTATCACAGTTTTTTTTGGCTGTCCTACTGTGAGGGATCTTTATCTGCCCAGTTTAGTCTGCCTAGCTCCCCAGTCTTACAGCATTCAGCTGTCGCACCACTGAGCGGGGTGGGCTATACATCAGCAAGTGCCCTTATACAACTTGCAGTTGTCGACTGTTTCTTTTCAGCTACAGGTGGTAAACTTTTATGGCTAGATTGGATGTTCATGAAGGAACGAACGTCACTCGACATAACCTTTGAGACCGACGTGAATAGCTGAGAAGGAGATGACCCCTCAGCTGCCTTCCCAGACAGGCTAATTGCTATGAGGCACCCGGCCAGGCCCGTAAAACAGACCCGATGTGCATAGCCTGGGTTATGCAGTGGGTGTCCTCATTGATGACAGGGATTGAATTTATATAGCTTATTGAATATAATCCAAGGTGCTATATGGCAGTCCTGAATGTGTGTTGTTCTGTTTTTGTTTAAACAGCATGTTAGTTTTAGTGGAAAGGCAATAAGTTCATTTTCATTGTCTCATTTTGGGTGGTAAGCTGTTTTCAAAACTCTTTGTTACATAAACCAATGATTTGCAGTATGTTGGTGAGAGTGAGCGAGCTGTTCGCCAGGTGTTCCAGAGGGGAAGGAACTCTGCCCCATGCGTGATCTTCTTTGACGAGATTGATGCTCTTTGTCCCCGACGCTCTGGTCATGAGGTAACAGTGTGAAAAGTGTTGTTGTTTTTTCCTGATTACTGAGACTGATGATAGTACACACTGCTAACACATGATTTAAATTTGGTTACTGGTTACTAGCCATCTGTGGTAAGGCTAGTATTTTGCAAGTAAATAAAGGGCTACACTGCCGGCAACCTTCAGGCAAGTTCCCATTTACAAATATTTGCACAGCATTTGCCTGAGCTGAGCTAAGAACATAATTGCTTTCAACATCTTCCTTCAGCTGAAAACAGGTTAAAGTATCTCAATGGAAATGTATATTTTACTGTTAGTCACAAAGCAATATGTAACTATGGTTTGTGGTCCTTTTATAGTTACTTTAGCTGACTGTCAGGTAAATGGATAATTAGATTTAAGTTAATAGCCTTTAATCTTGCTCTTAAGATAAACTGCATAAGAAAACCCTGATAGCACTGTAGTAAAATGTAATACTTATCTTGTATAGATATTACTTGGTCTTTTTTAGACCTTGAACAAAGTTTGTTTGTTGTTTATAGTTGGTAGAAATTGCAAAGGAAAGGAAACCCTTCAGGACACTTGGCTAAAAGTATCATGAACAATACATGGAATTCTATTGTACCTCAAAATGTTTGGAGAGATTGAGAGAGAGTATCCAAACATTCATATTTTAGAGACTAGGTAATAATATAGAAAATGACTGCAAAGTAATTTGATTATGTTAAATTTATAATTGGGTTAATCTGTGTAAACCAAGTTGCTTTGCTGTATCTATAATGTATCATAATTTATAAAAATACAGTATTTTGGAATAGATTAGTCATAGTCATTTCAAATTAGTAAGGCACTCTGGTGGTGTAGCAACAGTTTGTTAGCCCATCACCACAGTCATACAGGTCTGGTGGGTCATTTGTGCCATAGTGCAACAGACCTCCCCAGATCCAGACCCTGCTGGTCTAAGGTAAGACTTGATTGCTCCCCTCAGGGAAATTGAAATTGTTATAGCAATACAAGATTGAGAGAAGAATGGAGAAAAAAGATAAGAACTGAAAAAAGGGAATTCAGTGGTAAAAGAATGTTATTTCACAAGAAAACAAAACTTTTCACTCCTATTTGGGGGAGTAATTGAACAAGGTAAGTGGAGGTAGTGACAGAAAGTCTATTACACAAACCTTCTACCAGAGACTTCTTGGTTTCTCAGGCACCAGACCTGGGAAACCGTAAATCCCACCTCATCAAAGGAGGATATGAACCTGAGCCGCACAGTGGTTGAGTGCTGGTTCATGGTGCAACCCCAGATCGTGTCCTGAATCTGCAGAGATGAGGTTTCTGGGGTCTAAAGGGGTCCAGGCACAACTTATCAGAGGCCCCAGAGTTTCAGGTTCCACTCAGAAATGAAGGTTAGGTCTGTGACACCAAGGGTGATCTTGTTACACATTTCTTTTGAGAGGCCTGGTTGTAGGTTAGTACGCCACAAAAAGAAGCAAAAGGACATGTGCTTATTTTCAGTAATAATATTAAGCTAGATTTGTTTGTTGATCCAATACTAGTCACGATTATGAAGTCTGTGAAGCTCTGTGTAGAGTACTGAAAGAAATCAGATTTTTGACTTGCACATTACTGAAATGATCAAGAATGTACAGTATTATCTGCAAGTTTCAGAATTTTTTTGTACGTGTGTGGTTTTGTGTGGTTAGTCTGGAGCCAGCGTACGTGTGGTGAACCAGCTACTGACTGAGATGGATGGCTTGGAGACGCGCCGTCATGTTTTCATCATGGCCGCGACCAACCGGCCGGGTAAAACCACCACCAAACCATTACATATGTAATTTTGTGTCAGTTATTTCAGGGATTGTTTTAAATGTATGTAATCTGATTCAGATATCATTGATCCTGCTGTGCTGCGACCGGGCCGTTTGGACAAAACACTCTATGTTGGTTTGCCTCCGCCAGAGGACAGGCACGCCATATTGCTCACTATTACTAAGGTGATGAGGTCTTAAGCTTGCCAACTTGACATGTACACACGAAAAGCATAGCCTGCAATACAAAGAAGTTGTCAAATTCCCACAGGGAGGTACCAAGCCTTGTCTGGGGTCTGATGTGAGCTTGAAGGAAATTGCCCATGATGACCGCTGTGATTGTTTCACGTGAGTGCTGTGTTTCACATTGGATTGGATTTCCACATTTCTTCCTAGCATCTGCATAAAAGGATCTGATTGTAGCTATACGTTTTAAATATCTAAAGGTAAATTTATTTACTAACACACATTGCTTTAGTGCTAATACTCATGTATTTGTTTCTGTGTAGTGGAGCAGACTTGTCCGCACTGGTTAGAGAAGCTTCCGTTAATGCCTTAAGAGCCCACCTTTACTCTCAAACATCATGTGCCCTCACAGGTAAACACACCAACAATCCAGAAGCTGAACCTTTCAGTAAGGGAATTTACTTGCACAGAACAGTATAACTGCCAAACAATTAATTTCATCTTACAATGTCAATACATTCTAATCGCCTGCGTTATGCCTGGGAGCTTAAATATGCAACTCCAAACACATACTGACACCAGAAATTGTGCACTAATTATCCCACCACCAGTTATTTTTACACATTAATTACTACTTTAAAAAGAAAGATATTTCAGCAGGTCATCTTGACAATGTCTATATAGCTGCAGTGGGGCAAAAAAGTATTTAGTCAGCCACTGATTGTGCAAGTTCTCCTACTTAGAAGATGAGAGAGGTCTGTAATTTTCATCATAGCTACACTTCAACTATGAGAGGCAAAATGAGAAACAAAAACCAGGAAATCACATTGTAGGATTTTTAAAGAATTTAATTGTAAATTATGGTGGAAAATAAGTATTTGGCCACCCACAAACAAGCAAGATTTCTGGCTCTCACAGACCTGTAACTTCTTTAAGAAGCTCTTCTGTCCTCCACTCGTTACCTGTATTAATGGCACCTGTTTGACCTCATTATCTGTATAATAGAAACCTGTCCACAGCCTCAAACAGTCAGACTCCAAACTCAACCATGGTCAAGACTAAAGAGCTGTCGAAGGACACCAGGAAGAAAATTGTAGACCTGCAGGAAGCTGGGAAGAGTGAATCTACAATAGGCAAGCAGATTGGTGTGAATAAATCCACTGTGGGAGCAATTGTATGACCATTGATAATCTCCCTCGATCTGGGGCCCAAATGACTCAGATCCTGACTCAGATCCTGCAGTGCCATGCGTGTCCCCCTGCAAACATGTCCAGGCCCATCTGAAGTTTTCCTGAGAGCATATGGATGATCCAGAAGAAGATTGGGAGAATATCATGTGGTCAGATCAAACTAAAATAGGTAAAAACTCAACTCGCCGTGTTTGGAGGAAGAAGAATTCTGAGTTGCGCCATACCTACTGTGAAGCATGGGGGTGGAAACATCATGCTTTGGGGCTGTTTTTTTGCAAAGGGGACAGGACGACTGATCCGTGTTAAGGGAAGAATGAACGGGGCCATGTATAGTGAGATTTTAAGCCAAAACCTCTTCAATGAGAGCATTGAAGATCTTCCATTTAAATTTACATTTCCAGCATTTAGCAGACGCCCTTATTCAGAGCGACTTACAAATGATACAGTCTTACAATCCCCAAGCAATTGTGGGTTAAGGGCCTTGCTCAAGGACCCAACAGTGGCAGCTTGGCGGAGGTGGGATTTGAACCCTGGACCTTTTGGTCCATAGTCCAGTACCTTACCCACTAGGCTACCACAGTCCTCAATAAACAAGCAGTCTTCCAGCATGACAATGATCCCAAACACACCGCTCGGGCAACGAAGGAGTGGCTCCGTAAAAAGCATTTCAAGGTCCTGGAGTCAGTCTCCAGACCTCAGCCCCATAGAACATTTGTGGAGGGAGTTGAAAGTACGTGTTGCCCCAAAACATCACTGCTCTAGAGGAGATCTGCATGGAGGAATGGGCCAAAATACCAGCTACAGTGTGTGCCAACCTGGTGAAGACTTGCAGGAAACGTTTGAACTCTGTCATTGCAAACAAAGGTTATGTTACAAAGCATTGAGTTGAACCAAATTTATTGACCAAATACTTATTTTCCACCATAATTTACAATTAAATTATTTAAAAATCCTACAATGTGATTTCCTGGATTTTTTTCTCATTTTGTCTCTCATAGTTGAAGTGTACCTATGATGAAAATTACAGACCTCTCTCATCTTTCTAAGTAGGAGAACTTGCACAATCAGTGGCTGACCAAATACTTTTTTGCCCCACTGTAGATGCATTAATTTATGTGTATGTGTAGATATGTGTACTAAGAGATGCATGTATAAGCAGTTGAACGGGTGTACCTAATAAAGTGGCTGGTGAGTGTATACTTACATAAAATGACCACTATAGAACTACAGGGTAAAAATGTTAAGATCATTTTTTAAATTTAAAGTATTGGTCTCATAATATCAGACTCTAATATAAACTAATTTAGTAAAAAAGGCTGGGATTCAGATATCAGATGTCAGTGCAACCAAGTTTGGCGATAATTATGGAGCTGTACCAGGCTACAAGTATGTGAACTTTTTTTTTTTTTTAAACACTAAAGGGTCTTTAAAGGCAAACATACAGCCATGAACTCCCCATTGACTCTTGCAGTAGAGTGAGTCATGTTGATGACTGGTCATGGTGTACACAATGGAGAATAATGGGGCTGATTAGGTGGTTTGGGCTGGGCCCTTATTTCACGTGCAGGGACATCTTAACAGTGATATTTTAGAGTACTCTGGAAATAGTTTACGCAGTAGACTGTGTAAAATAGTACATACTTTTGGTGTGGAAGAACTTTACTGCCATTGAACCCTGACCTGAAACAGCTGTGTGTGGATCGAATCGGAACACCAGTTGTGAGTGCAGAGCCATGCCAGATGAGTGGAGGCTTTACCGTCAGCTACAAGACATTGCCCATATTTAGTGAATGCTGTTCAGCAAACACACACGGATAGGATTGATCAAGAGTCCACATGCACAATCTTATAAAATTGATTTGAATTCACACTTTGTAATTAGCACTTGAATACAGTCAGGACTATGCTCCCATGTGATACAGGTCCATGCTGTTCACATCTTGTATATGTTTTTGAACCAGATCATACTTTCTCCTCTGGCCCAGTTAAGGACATACGGGTCAGCCAGAAGAATTTTGAAGATGCCTTCAAGAAGGTGCGGCCATCAGTGTCCAAAAAGGTTGGTGTGCTTGTTCGTTTGATATAAAGGTTTCATTATTAAAGTATGAAGAGGTCCCAGGAACCTTTTTCCACCCCCTTTTTTGACCCTCAAATTTTCGGTGCAGTTTCCCAGTCTCCTACCGCGTGCACCACCCCTCTGCCAAAAGGGGAGCGTCATACTACAACGCATACCTCACGGCTGTCAGCCCCTTCTTGTGGCCATCAGGTGTTAGTACTTCTATAGCAAGAATAAATCAGCACCAAAAAACAGACTACTTGTTGTGGTCATCTGTCAGCGATGCCTCCAATGGTCGACAGGGAGGTGATCACTCACCTGGCCTTCCCGTTCCAAGGCCAGTGACTCTAAGACTCAGGCACAGGGTGCTTGCATTGTAAGATTATATCAGCTGTAAGTTGCTCTAGATAACAGCATCTGTAAATGTGTATAATATACAAAATAGTTGCACGTACGCAGTTTCAGTGATCTCAGCATAATAAAATGGTTCAGGTGACATGACCCTGCTGCTTGTCCGTTATCTGTTGGCTGGACAATGCTTATCGTGCACACACATTGTTTATAGATTTTAATGCTATAGTATAAAACGTACAGCTGTTGCCTCAATTAACTACTGCATGAAGTCAAAGAGGACCTTCAGGTGGTGAAGTGAGCATTGGACTGCACAGTGCTCACCAGGATGGGATCCAGAAACCCCTTAACCCTGCACAGGGCAAGTTTAGTGCAGGGCTCTAGACTGCAACCATTTTTGGATGACACAAATTGCATTTGTTTTTTGTACCTTGCTTCAGCACCCAAACGCGCCAGCACTGTTACCAAGTGTTCATTGGGTCCGTCTCAGTACCTAGTGAGTGCCCTTGCTGCCTACTTCCTGTGTGGGGCGTTCTTTATGTAGAGCATTCTAACTGACAGTGGAACCCTAAGACTGGATAATGAGACAGTCTACTGAGTTACCAATTGTCATTGATTGTTTATGCCCTCTGCACGCAGTCAGTGTATACATGTACTTCGTACTTCACTGTATGTACTGCACAAATGCTGGCAAATTTACAGGTTTGGGTTCTAGTCTTTGCCATTTTCTCTCAATTTTACTCTTTCCTTGAGGCTTCTTTTTGGAGGAACATCATAGCATGCAAAGATTTGATGAGATGTGATAAGAGGAACAGAAAAGGTACACAAAAGCTAATATGAGGACCGACATGAGGAAAAATGGAAGCCCTTTAGTATGAGATATGTGGTTTAGCAGTGGCTGGTAACTGGACATTATGTAATTGATTAAAACTAGCTAGATTCAAAGTATTAATATGTCAAATTTATAAAAAGTACGATTACATAATTGCATATATATTTAACACCTGAGATGCAGAACAACAGGTGCAATGTTATTTTAACCTCATAATCCTTCAATTAATACATATTAATTCAATGTATACATACATACAAACTTTTAAAATAAAATACATTTCAATTATTACAAATTAACTTTTATAATTTTTTTTTATGTTTACATTTACAACTACAGCATTTAGCAGACCCTCTTATCCAGAGCGACTTGCAACTTTTACAATCTTACAATGCCAGCAATTGGGGGTTAAGGGTTTTGCTAAAGAACCCAACAGTGGTAGCCTGGCAGAGGTGGGATTTGAACCCTTGACCTTTTGGTCCATTGTCCAGCACCTTAAACACTAGGCCACCACAGTCCCACCACATTTAAACAAATTATGTTTTTAGTTATTCAGTGAGAAACTGTTCCCTCAATCTACCTGTGTGACACA
Source organism: Ancistrus triradiatus (assembly GCA_025084515.1). Classification (NCBI taxonomy): domain Eukaryota; kingdom Metazoa; phylum Chordata; class Actinopteri; order Siluriformes; family Loricariidae; genus Ancistrus; species Ancistrus triradiatus. Next base: position 285,721 of record JAJAGP010000215.1, on the reverse strand, counting down.
TTTAAAGCTGTTTGTAACATGCGCAATGAGCAAAGTTGGATACTTTCCTCATCCTGCCTTGACAAAAAGTGGTAAAAAATGAGTCTAAAGGCCTGTTTAAGTGAAAGTGCATGTAGACGTAAGAGAAATTTTAACTTCCATTATTTGACCCATCCTAATTAATTGAGATAGATTATAGAATGTCCTTTTATACTGGTATAGCAGGGCTTGAATGTGCATTTGTAGTTCCTACTACTCCTAAATTAATGTAAGGATTTTCATAGGCCTTTTTGTGCATGTTAAGCATAGTAATTCTACATAGATTGTGACTGAATCAATTATCTGAATTGTTTTATGGCAGTAGGGAGGGGTGTTGTATATTTATCCTCTGTGTGCTTTTTTTTAGTGCCTTTTAGTTGTGGTTTACGCACAATAAGCAAATTTCCATAACCTGGTCTTATGGTTATAGCATCACCTCCAACCCTCCGGGTGCCCTGAGAACTACAATCACAGGCCTTTTTAATATAATTAAGCGGAAACTGTGCGAGCCCGGCACTCAGATGAACCAGTTCAACTAGTTCTTGGAAGCTTAGGTTGCCAGACGTTTCTCCCTTAGCTCCAATTCACACGCTGCCCTTATTAGGCGAGCGTTATCTTTTGGGTTGTTTGCTTTGATGTTGCATAGTCAGACTTGTGGCACGGCCAGTGCTTTTTATCATTTGCACAATAGATGTTAACAGACATTGCATCAGTAGTTCCTTTTCCTTTGTTGAAAACAATTCACACTGAACTGGGCCCTGTGATGATTTTCTGTCCCTTTTGCATGGCTTAACATGACAGTACTCGAGTTAGTGTTTCCCTTCACATTTCCTTTCCATACAGGACCAGATAATGTACGAGAAACTGCGAGACTCTCTCAGCCGATAGATGACTGTGCTGATATCTGCATCAAGGTGACCGCAGTTTTGGATACCAGCTTCTTCAGTGTTTCTATAACATGTTATTTCAAACTGCTGGAGGACCATGTTAAAATAAAAACGGGACAAAATGCCTTGTTGTTCTTTATCCAGGAGTCACACTAGTGTGCAATATTTATACTCTGTTATTAAAAGGTATAAATGACAGCACAGTTTATTTTGAAATGGTTTTAATGAAATATAATTGCAGAAAGACAGAACAGAACTAATTAAACATAGCCATGGCATCACTGACAACATTAAAGGACTGGTGGCCTGTCCAGCGTGAACTTTGTCCTTTGCTGGTATAATACTGATGCAGGAATTCATTTGTCCAGTAATGCAGTTTTACTCCAATCATGGAAGCTGTTGACATACCCAAGAAATTCATTTTACTAGAACAGCAGCAGTGTACATTACACATTCTAGCTTAGTCCATTTCAGGTACTTGTTTTAACTTCACTGGCAATAAAACAGAATGCACTTAAGTCTGCCTGTCTTCCAAATGTTAAGGACCCTGTTAAAAAGATTCAGTCTTTAAGCATTGAGATTTTATTTTAAAACAAGAAGCATAAACTAGACAATTTTTTTTGACTAGACAATTACAGAGCAATTTTTGGATGACGTGCAGGGTTGGCCATGAAAGCTATTTAAAGAATGCTGAACTGATTAAGCAAGTTAGTGCACAAACAATGTGTACAACTAATAATGTCTGCAAACATTTTCACCATACAAGACCATCTCAAGGACACTGCTCAACATTTGGGGCCTGCTCTGATAAAAAAATAAAATAAAACGTACTGCAATTTCGCATAATTAATAGCGATACACCAGCATTCTCGCCATCAATACGTTTGTCGTTAAAAAAAACCCTTTGTTTTCAGTTCAGCATATTTAACCCATTTGGTCAGGAATTTATCACTAATTAATTACAACTTACCGTATTTTTCGGACCATAAGGCGCACTTAAAATCCATTAATTTTCTCAAAAATCGACGGTGCACCTTAAAATGCGGTGCGTCTAATGTATGAATTAATTCTGGTTGAGCCTTCTGACCTAGAACCGATTGTAGATGGTACACGGCGCTCATAAATCTGTCAATGTTTTAGCACGGTCTTGGTAAGTTACGAAGCTTACGGCCACCGTAGTCAGGAGCACAGCAGAGTACCGTATTTTTCGGACCATAAGGCGCACTTAAAATCCATTAATTTTCTCAAAAATCGACAGTGCGCCTTTACATGCGGTGCGTCTAATGTATGAATTAATTCTGGTTGAGCCTTCTGACCTAGAACCGATTGTAGATGGTACACGGCGCTCATAAATCTGTCAAAACGTTTTAGCACGGTCTTGGTAAGTTATGAAGCTTATGGCCACCGTAGTCAGGAAACATCGCTGAGTAATACGGTATGTGCTTCAGCATTAGGGTACGTGCATTCAATCATTTTCGAAGCGGATTTCAAACTCAGCGCTATCAGTCACGCAGTACAACATGGACATAGAGCAGCTGCGAGAGAATTCAACATTAATGAATCAATGGTACGGAAGTGGAGGAAGCAAGAAGCCCTGCGCCAGGTAAAGACCAAACTGAGCTTCCGACGGAACTTAAGAGTTTTGTTTCATTTAATGCGCCTTATAACCTTTATAGCCCGAAAAATACGGTACTTGAGAATACAGTACAGCACTACTTTGTCTGCATGGTGCTTAAAACTATACCCAGTCTGAAAACTACTTTGTATTCAAACTAATTTCATACACACAAAAGCTACTTCACCGTGTCAAGCTTGCAAACATAAGGCACAATAATCAATCCAGAACGAACTATATGAATGGACAGCCCCACAGATTCCTAAAGATGTGCAATAGATGTTTTCGTTCCCATTTTAAATAGCAAAAAGCGTAACATCGGTAAACAAGTACATAGGAATTATTTGGAGCTATAGTTCAGTAAATGCTATCTATGCACAGAAAATGTAACCTTTCTCCAATCCATAATAATCTAAACCATTATTTTTATGCGTGGCCTTACAAATGTCCATGCATCTCCATACAAACCTGACTTAAATCACGTGCTGCTGGAATGCCACACTATTCTGCGTGCAAGGTCACTAGAGCACTAAATGCTCCAACTACTATATGAGAAGTTCGAACAAACAGAGCTAAGTGTAGAGGTCCACACCCTGAGTGCACACTCTTGTTATTAATACAAAAAAAAAATTATAAATGTCCCATTAAAGCACAAAGCACTGACGGCAGAGCGCTGGCACTTGCTGGGAAGGAGCCAAGCAGTTCCTGCTAAATGAGCTAGTTCTAGTCAATGTAATCTGTGTGGTCTTGATAGGGGTTGTAATTTCTTTCTAATTACCTATTATCTTTTTTTTTTTCTTCAAGACTTGTACAAAGACCATCTTATTTGTATCTACTGGTTTTAAGAATGAGTCATGATTTAGTTTAAATAAAGGTGCAGTTTAAGTTGAAATTATCTGGGTGACAAAACGTTATGGAAAATTGGTGGCCAAACAGGAATTGCGTTAAGACACGAGTGACACTTAAAAACAGGAGGAAAGATTCCTTTTTCAGAAACATATTTGAAATGGCTTTTGACTAAAATTAACATTCAATTACAAGCACACAAACACAGGCAATCACACACAGTCTTTGTTTACTCACACTATGACTTAACTGCAGTGACTGAAACGGTTAGTAGGGTGCGAGATCTTTTTTGTTAAAAACAAAACCCCATCCAGTTCACTCGAGCTTGATGTCACCCTTCAGCTTCCTCTTCACACGAGAATAAGGGCTCAGCTCGTCATCCATGATGAAGTCATAAAGGACCTTTACCCACGACGTGTAGCACGGCAGATCGTCGTAATATTCAGCTGCTATTTTTTTCACCTGTTTGGGAAGAAAATTCACAGTTAAATACGAAATTGCCTCACGATTGTGACTGGTGACAATTACACCTCGCCCTGTACACACAATACTAGCTGAACACACTTAGGCCTGTTGCTCATAGAAATTTGTTAAGTTGTACAATTTGGAGACAACTTCGGATTTCCTGTATGATGTTGGTTGCCAGAAGACATGTTCTCTCTTGTTGGTAGGAGGGGCACGCTCATAACAGGTGTGTGGCTGTAAGGGTATATGCCAGGTTGGCAGAATCTGTCAATTAGATGCGAGTGGCCGATGCAACATCTAGTGATTGCCACCTGATTCTGCCAACTTATCCAGGAGAATATTGGTGTTGATCTGATGTAATGTGTGGCTTATTTGCATGTTCCATTCGTCTTTTCCTTATGTATGTACTGCAAGGGCTGGCAGGTAAAAGTGGCTCAAAAACATTTTACTGCTATAATCCATTTTTTGTTAGGTTGTTCACATTGTCTTTTTAGTGTAGCCTGTATCCAACACTAGCCTGACCAGCATCCACAGAAGAACATCCTCCTGCACCCCTCAAAAGTAAACTAACACAATAGAGCTATAGACCTATATCATTTGTTGTTCACGATTGTGTACCACATGGCAATTCTGAATTCGCAGATGCATAATAACAAGCAGAGGAAGGGGGCTTTCTGGTGGATAAAGTACTGGACTGCAGACCAGAAGGTCCACGGTTCAAATCTCTTCTCTTCCAAGCTGCCACTGTTGGGTCCTTCTTAGGAAAGGCCCTTAACATGCAATTGCTTGGACTGAAAGATCAGTTGTAAACAGCTCTGGATAGGGAGACTGCTAAGTGACTACATGTAGTGGGATCGCTGCATCTCTAATACACACTTTCTCTTCATTAGTGGTTTATACACTATAGCTTTTATCTTCTCTTATTATACTCTTCATAATATTTCATTTTCTTTGCAATGTTAGTCTCTGTTTAATATGTTCTGTTAATATTAATTTAGTTTCTGTTTATTTAAACTATTACTATGAACTCACTAATTAGACAACTTGGGTAATTCTTTCATATAACATCTAGGATGATGGGTCCCTTTTTGAATCTTGATTCATCCGAGGTTTCTTCCTTATAATGTTTTTCCTTGCCACTGTCGTCCTAGGCTTGTTCAATTTGGGATTGGCCTCATTTCAAAGATGACCTAAAATTGTAAAGCTGCTTTGAGAAAATGCTCCATTGTAAAAAATGCAATATAGAAACAAAGCTCACTTGACTTCACTTTCAATTCAGTCCACAGACTTTGCATGGCATTTGGGTCAGGGCTTTGTAATGGCCACTCCAAAAATTGTTTTTCTTTCATCCACTCTGTCACTCTGGATGAATGCTTAGGACAACTGACCTGTTGGAAGACCCTGTTTTGACTGAATTTGAACTTCAGCTTGTCTTGGTGTTGCTTCCATGCTTGTAGAAAACCCTCTATCCTCAAGATGCCATCTACTTTCTGAAGGGACTTTCATTATTGCTTGTGTTTTATTAATTCATTATTGCATTTCAGGCTATGCCAATAAAGGATTCTATTAATGGTAGCTATGTATACTTTGGCACCCGATGCCTCCAACAGGCCTTAGTTGTGGTCTTGTGGTTTAGTTGTACCTTTAAGACCAGAGATTATTCAGACTTGGGACTGAAATTGTGTAACCTGACTGAACCTGATGCAGTCTGTGTGATTTGCTGTTTGCAAATTGCTCCTCAGGAGTAAATGGGCCTGTGATCCACATATTATGAGATCTTCGCTGAGTTTCTTAAATTTTCCCATGGTATAGAAGGGCACTGAGGCTAAAGGCAGGGACCCTAAAACAGTCATAGGTGCACGCCTAATCGGAAAAAAAGTTATTACATCTTACGAAATCTTTCAGCCTTTGAGTCAACTTAATGCATGTTATTTCTTACCCAGTGAGGATATGATATACTGAATTAAAGCCGACATAAGTTTGTATCATTGCTTTGTTTTTAAATGAACTCTGATGTGATTAAAGTAGATACCTAACTGACTTGACCAAAAAAAATGTATAGTAACACAAGTGTCAGTAACAAATGTGTATTAAATGTCTTTAGTCATACATAAGTGTATGCAGCCAATCTAATGGCATGATTACAACATCTAGTTATCAAGTCAAAAATAAGATTTGTTCCCATGTTTGTGATAGGAAACTTTAAGAACACTTTAAACATTTGTTTTTCATTGGGATCTGGTCAGACACAGCAAAAGATGTAAAGTTTATTCCAGTATTTAAATATTCAAGTTTAAATACAAATTGCTGTTCAGGATATGTAAAAGAAGGTTACGTTGGGGACTTGTGCACTCATTACCCATGATGGTGCTGCTGCTGCTTGCATGTATTCACCATAAATTGAAGGTAACTGTATATAACTTGACATAACAGTTATCAAACAAATGTAATCTGGCTGTGGTAAAGAACTGAACTTGATTCTTTCATTTAAAAGGACAGAATACTCAAGTATACTTGCTTCACCTTGTTAGGAGGCAAGTTGCCTACACATCAATAACACAATGTCCTTGCAGCGTGCGTTCTTTCGTGCACATAATGGAGGTATTAAAGTGTAGGAGTTCTTTGTGAGGTTTCAGCTGGTAAAAATACCAGCACACACGAAGAAGTGCCATAAGCTCGTTTAGCCCAGCCCACAGCATTGTTGTGGAAGTTATGAAAATTCAACAAGTTCGGCGCAAAATGTCATAAACGTTGTTCAGTCAGTATGCAACCTTATTCACATGACTTTTTACATGTTTTGGTTTGACATTAACAATGTCAATGTGAACGCTGAGCGAAGCAGTTAACAATATAATTTTCTGCTTTGGCCTGGACCAAATTAACCAAACTACAGACATGCACTAGCAGTCTTGCAAATAAAGCAGTGTTGGTTGACTCGCACTGGTGTATGCATCTGAGCTTGGCTATTCCGGCACATAACTTTACGTCTTCACGCATGGGAATGCAGTTTGTGTTCCCACAGCATACTAGCTCCACTATTCAAACATTTAAAAGCAAGGAAAACTGCCACCTGTAATAATGCAAGACAGTGCTGGCTTGAATACAAATTTAAAATACACTCATAGTAAATATACTCTGTCCAATCACTTTATTATGACCTTGTTTCCACATTCACTGTCCTTTTCTATATGGCAAGTTCCACTTACCATATAGAAGCACTTTGTAGTATTAATTACAGATTGTTGTCCATCTGTTTCTCTACATACTTTCTTAGTCCCCTTTACTCGGTTCTGTGATGGTCAGGACCACCACAGATCAGGTACTATTAGGGCTGGGCAATATGGATATCAGCATCAATGGCCATTTTAATGACAGACAAGGTTGTATAGATTTAAAAAAAAAAAAAAAAAAAAGCTTACTTCAAAGCCAAGTCTATATATATATATATATATATATATTATATCTATCCGATCTCTCTCTCCTCCTCTCTCCTCTCATCTCGTCTCTCTCCTCTCCATCTCTCTCTCTCCTCCTCTTCCTCATCCTCTCTCTCGTACTCTCTCTCTCTCGTCTCTCTGCTCTCTCCTCTCTTCTTCTCGATCTCTCTCTCGTCCTATATATATATATAGAGAGAGAGAGAGAGATGAGAGAGAGAGAGAGAGAGAGGATATCTATTCTATACACACACACACATATATATATAAATATATATATATCTATTCTCTATCTACTATATCTATCTAATGTGTGTGGGTGTGTGGTGTGTGTGTGTATACACATACATAATATATATTATATATATATAATCTATATATACTATAATATTATATATCATATATCTATATATATATCATAATCTATATATATTATTATATATATATATATATATATACACACACACACATATATTATACATATATACACACACACACACACACACACTCATTAACAATGTCAAAGTCAGTCACATAACATCGGATTGTTTTTGAATGTAACAATTTCAGATGTGGTACCTATCTAAGCCTAAATGTTTCAAAGGGACTAACTAGTGGTCAGTGGCATATTAACTTATTAACCCTGTACGTGGTTCTTACTGTAAACATAGTATTTTTCTTATTTCAAATCAATTACAAGTAATTCAATATTGCACTTATCAATGGCCAAATAAAGACTGTGACCAAAACAGTGCATTATCAGCCACTTGTTTGATTAGATCGCTTTGACAATATTAGTTCCGTTGTCAACCGGGCGGTGAAACTCTCACTTCAGTATACTTTTTGGACAGTACTCTTGCAGTGCTGGGCGGTATACTGGTTCAACTGGAATACCAGTGTTAATTTCCCTTACGATATGCATTTTTCATATACCTCCATACTGCATAGCAGAAACACAGCTCTAACAAATAGGCACCAAATTATAGAACAGCTTTCACTGCTGCAAGTGCAGCTGAGCGCTGTGGGTAGCATAACGTACGTCGCAGCCTAGATATAATCTTAACAACTGGGAAAGGCTCCATCAGATTAAATAACAGAACACGGACTACAGTGCAAATTGAACAACACCTTACATTCAGCGACTTTTTCATGCATTCTGACTTTTTTCTGCTGCGCTTGGTCCCTGTGCAGAGTTTGGCATTTTTGGCAGCTATTCTTCCTCCAACGTTGGTTTTAAATTTTATTTGTGATAGGTGTAGGCTTGTAGTCTGACGGAGATTGTAGTTTTAGAGGCACGAATCCAGACATTAGAGAAGGCTAGCTCAGCTCTTATCTTAGCAGGTCTGGATACCACAGGTGTAGTTAGCAGAAGGCCAAGTGGGTGACAGTTTGGCGATGTAGCCGTAAGGCTAGCCCACCAGAGCGCCACTCTTTACCTGTTCACGTGTCCAACAGGTTTGCCCTCCTCAGTGATGCATCCACTGAGCAGCCTGTTGAAAGAGCTCTGGTCATAGGTGACGACAATTTACGACACGTGAAACTAGCTACCCCTCTAGGGATACACCAGCAGCTAGAGTTACATGTATCCCGGGAGCCAGAGTGCCAGACATCGTAACGAGTCTTAGTGAACTCGAGACCCGTAGATTCTCTAGGAGTTGTTTATGTAGGGGCTAATGATATACGCCTTCGTCAGTCAGAGGTTACTAAGGCTAATTCTGTAGAGGTGGTTAGAGTGGCGAAGGCGATGTCCGATGCTGTAGTGTGCTCTGGCCCCAGCCCAATGCGGCGAGGTGACCAAGCCTACAGCAGGTTATGGTCGCTGAACTGCTGGCTGTCCAAGTGGTGCTCTGAAAACAACGTGGGCTATATAGACAACTGGACAGCCTTTGAGGGTAAGCCTGGCCTTTTAGGATGGGATGGTGTCCATCCCACTTGGAAGTTTGCAGCTCTCATCTCCTGTAACATTGCCTATAGTCTTATGGCCCGATTGGTTAGGGGCTAACTATCCAGAGCAGGGGTCAGGCAGCAGACAGACCGGCTTAACCAACTGTCTGCTGGTAGCCATGCACCGTCACCCAGAACTCACGTTATTTAAACTGTGTCTGTTACCCACATCTGCCCTAAACATAAATGCACTCAAAAAGAAGGAAAAAAATGAAATGATCACTGAAACTCTTACATGCTTTCTCTTATATGTGCCTTGTAATGCCATGTCCTTTAGCCGGCAGTGCCTGGTGGGCGGTCCGGCTGGGCTGGGCTTCAGTCCTCTTGATCTTGACTTATGCATCCTTGCCATAAACTAAAGGCAGAGCTGGGGGTTCATAGTCAAAGAGTTTTGTGGTGATCTGGGACGTGGGGTTGCTGATGTCTCATGTGATCCGTCTTGGCTGTGTTACCTTCTGGTTCTCCTCTTTCTAGCTATACTGATATAGCTAATGCTGCCAGAGTCTCATGCTACATGTGGATTGGTTTACAGATACTGCTCTTAATCAAAAACATGAGCAGCACAGTGCTTGTACTAAAGGTGCTTTTATTAACTTTTCGTAATTCAGTTCAGGTGTGTAAAGTTTTGCCCACTCAAGGGTTTGTTTAAGAGTTTGTTTGCTGATGAGAAGGAAACAGTATAGGTTTCAGTTGTGTTCTGAATGCTACTTAGACTATCTAGATAGTCTTCCTAAATACCCCATTACTGATTAGGCATTACTAGGGACACTAAGGAGAAAGTGATCCATTTTGAACACAACCATGTTTGGCATGTATGGATTATGAACATGGCGAAAAGAAGTCGTGAAGCAACAACTCCAAAAACGTAACAATGAATTTAGTAAGACCTTTAAAATGGCATCACCCCGCTGGATATGCAGAGTTTGACAAAGCATACAAAGTCAGGCATATCTACATTACTGCTCCACCTTGAAGATGTAAAGTCAGAGACAGTGGATCATCTGTTGTTGCACAGTTTGTTTCAGCCATCCTTTAATGCTCACAGGATACTGCCTAGAGGATGCTGGTGGCTGGACAATTTTGGATGGTGGACTATTTTCAGTACAGCAGTTACACCGAGGTATTTAAAAACACCAGCAGTACTGCTTTGTCTGTTCCACTCATACCAGCACAACACACTACCACCATGACGGTGTCACTGCAGTGCTGAGAGTGATCCTACACTCAAATAGTACCTGATCTGTGGGGGTCCTGACCATTACAGTACAGAGCAAAGGGGACCAAGTGTATATTCATATTCAAGGTACAATGTGAAATCTATGCCACTAGATTATATCAATTCCTGCACAGCACACCTTCATGCTGCAACTCCCTCTACCACATGACAAACATTGTTCTCTTCGACCAATGAGATTTATTTTATTTATTAAAACTGGAACATATTTTTATCCATACTTTATATGCTGAAATATTGGCTTGAACATAATGAACGTAAGAGTGCATTTGCAGTGCGCTACCGTAATACCGCTAAAATAGAATGTAATTTCAAGTTTGCTGCATTTTACCGGAGATGGTACTGTAGATGTTTTCCCTGACATCAAATGAGAAATGTGTCCTTATATCGACTCTCCTCCTTCTCCTAGGTGTCGAGTTTCATGAGAATCAGTACAAAGGCTAGTTGTACGGTCTTCGTGGGTTTAGATCAAATGTGTGTGTGTCTTACCGCATTACTGACTGGATTGCGTCCCGCCTTTCCACATGTACTAAAGTTATGATTGGATATTTTCCTAACTTGTCCCTAGCTTCCCCAAAACTAAATCAGATCTGATTGGATGTCGTCTCTGCCAAACATTTTCATCTAATTTGTATTCGCTGACAAAAGTGTCAATTCATTTAGTCCTAGTTTTTGTTTTTCATTCATTTTAATTCAGTCATCGTCTCGTTTTCGTTAGTCGTTGAGAAAAACTATGACGTAAATCATTTGTCAACAAATGATTGTCTGCGATATACAGAGCCAAACTTTCCACATTTGTGCTGAAAAGCTTCATTGCTTAGGCCATGCAGAAAAACGTAACAATTTTAAGGAATATTCAAGATATGTTCCTAACAAGTCTCTCTAATATAAAACACACCTCAAACATATTAACTATATTCATGCACTGCATGAAGCACACTGTGCGAATTAAATGGCACGGACCCATCTAGTCTATAAACCTATAAACCTGATCTGTCACTTGCTCATTGACTTGGGGTGTACTCACACTATACCCGGTTGCCTTGTACAGTGCCAGAACATGATTGTCCGCACTCACACTGCTCTTAAACGTCCTGGACCAAACGTTCTGGAGTTCTAAACCATGCCCCAACACTGCTGTTCAAGCATGCCCGAGCATGGTTCAGCATACCGCACCCGACACAGTGCAGAGTAGTCACACTAATCAAATTAACTGCACTACGTGGGCCAAACATGCCCAGGCACAGTATGGATCATCTAGTGTGAGTACGTTCTTAGAAATAAACTAGAGGTGCACCGATCAATCGGCCGTTTTCAGTCTGATCGGCCGATCAGTCTCTCAGAACTGATTCTGTGCCGGTCACAGATAGACACACTTGCGCACTGTGCAACAGCAACACAAACACATAATAAAAAACAGTTTTCACTAACATTAATTCACAATATAATTCTGCTTTAAACACAATTCAAGCTTTAAATGCGTGTTTGTTTATGGGAAAGATTCCTGCTGATGACGACGAAGTGTTAGATTTCAGATGTGCTTCAGCGCAAAATGTTTAAGAAAAACAAAAATTTTACCCCACTTACCAGAGGCAGCCTACATCCTGGGATGCTGGGGAAGTCATGGTGCTCATTGTGGTAACCCACGTTAAAGGTGAGGAGATTCAGTGATCCATAATAAGAATAGGTCTCGTGTCCCTTGAGGAACATGTAATGCTCAGCAATGAAGTGTCCAGATATAGGATGAAGACCCATACCCAACATCGAGCCAGCCAACATGTATACCAAAGGCTTGGTGCCCCAAAACCAGTAGAGCAGAGCATTGAACGCAAACTGGATAGCCAAGTTGGCAAGCTCCAGATGACTGATTGGTTTTGGATTGATACAGAGAGGTCGAAGGGCATAGAACAGTGGTTGAAGAATAATCCAAACAAATTTGCGGAAGCGAGTGCAAAAGAACCAGCCCTCAAAATCAGTCGGGATGTCTACATCCACTCCATCTCCTCCCAAATAGCGGTGGTGGTCAAGGTGGTAGCGCTTGAAAGAGGCAGAGTACGGAAGGCCAATGGGCAGGTTAGCAAACATGGCAAACCAGCGATTCCACTTGGCATGATTGTTGCCGAATGCTGTGTTGTGAGAGATCTCGTGGATGGCTAGCGTCATAGAGTGGTTAATGCAGCTGCCAAATGAGTACGTCCAAAACAGGACCCACTTCCAATCCAAGTCCTTGACTAAATAGAAGGCTAGGAGCTGAACAGCTACCATCATGCAGACAATCCATTTCAGCCTGCGGTCTGGTCCCATCAAAGACTTGATCTCTGGATATTTGGCTATGATAAGAAATAAACAGCATTAATTACACATTATTAGTATGTGCACTGCATTCACATTTCTTACACGCTACATATTTTAAGGTCCTCAGAAATGATTGTGTCCCGATGGTAATTAATAGATTTGAGACCACTTTGAGAAAATGAATCGTAAACTAATAAAAAGCAAATCGCATCTCCACTAAATGCAGATTTTGTTGAGATATGACTAACGTTATTAATACCGGTTATGATTTTAAACATGTTTTGCACTGGCAATGTTGTGTTATCATACATCATATTGTAACATTTGACATGTTTGAAGATTAAAACAGTTTTGCTGCTTTATAGTTTTAGGTTGTTCTTTAATACTTTACCATGCCTCCATGCCAACTCATAACCAACTGTGTCATCGCTGAACTTTGGGTCGTGTCTCTTCTTAAACTGGCATGATGGACCTTGCGATGCTAATTCTAAATAAATATGTTGTTCGAGTGTTATTCCCTACCTTTTACTAAGTATACACAAATTAGCAGTGGAAATATATTCATTATTAACTTCGTTATTTATATTACTTATCATCATTTAAACATGTTTTGCACTGGCAATGTTGTGTTATCACACATCATATTATGTGATAATATGTTATGTAATTTTTTTTTTTTAACATTACATAATCCACCTATGCTACAGAATGTGCACCCACTGGAAATGCATAGTACTCATTAACTAAACCTCACCAAGGTATGAAGATTAATGCAAAAACACAACCCATAATCTGGGTGTGGAGAGTAACTTTCTGGACATAAGCTGCCTTATAGAGGGCAAGTTCTGACCCACACACACACACACATACCTGTGAACTGTTCCCTTAGAGTTCACAGTTCACCCAGCTCACATTAGCTGCAGTAAAAGAGTAACTATTTGGAAATGAGTTGCCACATAGGGGGAAAAGACAGATTCCACGTCTGGGCAGTTGGGACATACATATACACATATATATGTGTGTATACACACACACACACACACACACACCCCCACACACACACACCCCCCCCCCCCATCCATCCATGTCCTAAGCAGTTGCTTTAGCACAAAACATTACAATGCAGCACAAACTAGAGCACATTTAGTAAACACAAAATTAAATAGCCTAAGGGCTATCCACTTAATATCTAAACAAATAAGGCCTGATATTCGACACTGGATAAACTTCCAGCATCACAATCTATTCCAGCAGAGGTTGACTGGTTTATGAATAAACAACAGGAAGCCCAGCTAACCCCTCAATACTGATTGAAATGTGAACGTTTATTAAATGAAAAATTTAAGAAAGTGTGTAGATTATGCAGTAATCTTGGTGGTAATCAATACTTTAGCAAATCAAACACCTCACTGCAATATCGCGCTGTCTGTATATTAAACTCAATCTCCTACTGATGAACAGCCTAGCCTGAGTGTAAATTCTGCCTTGAAGCTCCAGGCACAGAGCTAACAGACACTTACTAAAGCCCCTGGTTTCTATGGCGTGTTTGTGTATCTGCTGTTTGGAATAGAAAGAAATATTATGCTCCCTGCAGAATCATCCTAATGCACAAACATTCACTTGCAGTTAATGAAGTGTGAAGGGGTGAATTTTGCATACAAGAAAACATCTCATGCTTATTGGACAGACTTTGTCCCACCATGATGCCCAAATTCTCTTGTGATCATTGACTGATCTATCAAAGGGACAGAACCTCATAACCTACTGTCATTCAGTAAACTGGAACTCCGGAACATGACTGACTTCTAAAAACTCAAAAGATCTGCATCAGTTTTCAACTCATTTTCATTTTAAAACATAAATGTGTGTTATTATGTAAAACAGCTTTGTATTAAGCAACGCAATTAAGCTTCACATGTATTTGAGGAGCCTCAACCCTATGCATGCCGGTAACCCTACTTGACCATTATAGAGGTTGTACATAAACACCTATGCTTTCCCTTTTTAAAAAAAATCAAATCACCAGCCACCACTGTATTGCAGTGTTACTCCTTTTCCACCAAGTTCCAGCCATGTGACTTGGAGAGATTAGCTCCCTGAACAAAAAAAAGGCCCCTTGCTTGTTTAAGGTGGTAGTATCTACAGGCTTCTGTAGATGATACTGCGATGTGATCAGGATGATCGGATTAGAAATACCTTCAGGGTGTACAGCATGATTCATAGATTGAGAAGAGGTGGTACAGTGCAGTAAATATCTTGTACAATGTGTGCAAAATGTGTCACAAAGCAGATGTTAATGATTGGCAAAAAGCAGCGATTGCATTCATGTGAGCCAAACGAAGTGCAGGAGAAGGCTGAATTTGCAAATGTATCAAAGCAGTGGGAAAAATTATAGTCTACAGGAAATTTCCACCAGAATTGTGGCCCAAAGTATAAAGTGATTGACCGGGACAGTGATTTATTTTTAATTGCTTTGAGGCAACAATTGCTTCTCGAATTCAGCACAGGTTCTTCACGACCAATTCCTGAAAGAACACTGCAGTGGAGTTTGTATGTAATCGGATTCAAATGTAACATTTGACATGTTTGAAGGTTAAAACAGTTTTGCTGCAATATAGTTTTAGGTTGTTCTTTAATACTTTACCATGCCAACTCATAACCAACTCTGTCATCGCTGAACTTTGGGTCGTGTCTCTTAAACTGGCATGATGGACCTTGCAATGCTAATTCTAAAGAAATATGTTGTTCGAGTGTTATTCCCTACCTTTTACTAAGTATACACAAATTGGCAGTGGAAATATATTCATTACTAACTTCGTTATGTATATTCCTTATTATCATTCCAGGTTACACTTCATGTAGGCATTTTTATCATTAGTTTGGTTCAGTAGTGTGATAAGCTAAACAATTTGAGACATTCCTGTTACTTTTCAGCTCTAACCAAACAAACACAATAATACCAGTACAGCTGCTTTGGAAACCGCTAACTACCATAATACCCGATAATACCCAAATCATCCGTTTTACAACCTTTTCAAAAAAGCAGCATTCTAGCTGTGTGCGTGGTGAACGTGTACAAGTGAACGTGGACTTAGGCCACGCCAGCTTTGATAAACGTTTACATGTAGCCCATTACATACTACATTAACAAGTCACCTAGCTAACAAGCTAGCTGTAGTGTGTGAGCTAGTAGGAACATGTAGTCAGATAGTTCAGTAGATCCTGTAGCTAACGAGCCTGTGATAACTAGCGGCAGTGGGTAACAGGGAGTGGCTCATTAGCTTCCCATTAGCAATAGCAATGTTGACATAACGGTATGACTTGTGACTAACGTGTTATGCCTAAAAACATATACACACACACACACACACACACACACACACACACACACACACACACACACACACACACACACACACACACACACACACACACA